>MU968411.1:7417474-7624974 GCA_034641835.2 Pinus albicaulis | reverse complement strand
ATAATGCAGTGTTTAAGGCTTGGCTTACCTCTCGTTAATCCGCAACATAGTTGGGGTCCACAATTTATATATATATACATATCAACCATTCAACATTTTCTCTAATGGTTAATAACTAACCATTAACGCAAGAATTCAATTGGGCCCACCGCAACTTATATCCACATATACAATGTTTTATATGTGCACCCTTTGTGGTATTTCATATTCACACTACTATATTGACATATATTACCTTTTCCGTCATGCATTATAGCAAAACCCTTTGGAATTACCCAAGTGATAACATATATAATCGTTTTCAGGCCCACCTTCCTCCACACTGTATTAATACTACAGTTTATATCAACCTTGACGCATAAACAAGATCTTTTAAACATTATACCAAGACTTGAATTAAAACTTACCTTCGGGCCCACAATGCATTGTTACTTACCTTCCGCCCATTTATTAACTTTTATAATACACACAATACACTGAACTTCGCATAATACTTGGCCCCGCAGCAATGAATGTAGGTCCCACAGCATGTTTTACATAACATATGTCAACAAACGTTAAAACCATTATAACAACCTTTGGCTTTGGATTTATATCCCAATACTGATACATATGAACTCATGCGACCAAATTATTTTAAAGTTTGATTTCAACACATGCTAAAATGACTTTCTCAGGCCCACTGACCAACTTACCTCGGTTCTCTTCCCCGCAACTTATTTTCTGATCGTACGGTCAATCTACTCTCATGATCCAACTGAACTTTGGGCGCACATCCGATGGATGACGCGCAATATCGCGCAAATTAGATGCACATATTATAATTCTCAAAAATTATGCAATGGAAATGGTTTTTGAAAACCACCTTAGGACACGCGTCAAACAGAGGCTTATATCGCGTTCAAAAAGGTGAATTTTGCTTACCACTCATGAACTGCGCGAACCCGCTAATTTCTTCAACTCTGGATTTACTATTTATTCAAGGTTCTGCTCTTGACTCAGGGTTCCGGTTCTAATGATTCCTCTTCAAAGTTTATTTTTCCTCCATATTTCATTTACATGCGCAGTTTGTGTATTAACCCTACATTATAACTAGAGTGTATATTTATCAATTTATTCCTTTTGCCTTTCGGTTCTGCTCGTTCTGCATGGTTCCACATCTTCTATTTTCATTTCACAGTGGATTTGTTAACGGCTCTGCCTCGGATACCTTTCTTTGTAGCTTCTGCCTCTCCCCATCACATATAAACCCTTCCATTATATTCTCTATCTCTGTGCATGACTGTTTCATTGTTTCACTGTACTCTCTGCAACCATTCTCTACTGCTCGACCCTCTCTATAGTTTCTCTATATTATTTGCATCCTGTCTTTGCTGCTCGACCCTCTTTGATCGTTTCTCTGTATTCTCTGCATATTCTTCAGCCTAGGCTGCTTCAAATGGCCTTGCTTTGCAGCCTCTCGACCCTCTACATCCTCTTCAGATCTCTGCTGCCTCTCTGCTACTACTCTACCTCTTTTGCTCTCTTTTCCTTTCAACAGTATTCTTTTGCTATCTCTCTGCTTCTATGATGTCTCCTTTTCCATCTCCTTTGCCATCAATAAAAACATTTCCAACAGCGTCCATATCGAAATTAAAACCCTTAAACCAATTTTCCTATCCTCTAGGTATTTCAGTCACTAGAGCTATGGCTTCAGGTGTCACTAATATGTTTAACGTTCCACCCTTTCTATTTGTCCCACTGAAATGTAATGCAAACTCTTTGGATACCTGAGTATGTCCACCCTACAACTTTTCACATAACTTTAAAGAACCATCTTTACTGAAAGCATCCATGACTATTTGATCTTCAGCTAAAACTTTTACGCTTTTAGGTTCAGATCTCAAACAATGTCCTCCTTTGTGATTATTTTTCTCCCCAGCCATGTTTGTTTCAGAAAAAATTGTGTTGGCTTCCTTCGGAATTTATAAAACAGACTCTCTTGATTTAATTTTGCAGCCTCTCTTGAGAAAAAGGAACAGCCTCACTTGATTTGGTTTGGCAGCCTCGCTTGATTATGTATGAAAATATCCTTGGTATATAACAACCATAGCCTTAACTCTAATACTTTAGAGTTTGAAAAAGAGATGTTTCACAGTTTAGTATGAGAAAATGTAGACTGGAATGACTGAAATAGATAACACTTTTCGAATTTGAAATCCCATTTTCCAATATGAAACCCCTGCTGTGATAATAATGGATATGAATGGTTAAGTACTTCGAATATGACCTCTAACTGACTCACCATGATGTTACCCTATCATTACCTAACAGATTTCTGAAAAATTATGGGTTTTTGACATGACCTTTTAAGAATCCGCGCTTTCGTAGCACACATAGTGTATTTTTCGCACTTTGCACTACGAAAGTAGTAGCGCTTTCGTAGCACAAAACCCATTTTCTGAACTAACCATGCTACGAAACTGCAGTTTTGTGGCTAATTGCAAGAATTTCATCCGAAACCTAATGACATGATCTCTAAGTGAATGATAAGACTTTTTAATCATGGAATGAGACTAAAAGACTTTATTTGAAATTGAAAACTGACCTTTGAGACTTCTATAAAAAATATGACCTACCCTTAACCAAAATAAAAATTACTTTCAGACCTATTTAAGACCATGATCAAAAAAAATGTTGACATACAATGCTTTGAAAAAAAAATTGGGTGATAATAGTGGCTCCACTTGGGATAGTGTGCCCCTGTGGTACACTAAGAACCAGTAGTTCTAGTGCTGCTATCCATTTTTCTTGACCAAAAAAAAAAAAAATTTGAAATTTCCAAGCTCTTCTTCAAACTCTTATAGCCTTCACCTCGGGCTCAAGCTTTATGATCATTGCAGAAGAACCAAATCTGTACCTACTGAAAATATGCTCAGTCAACTTCGAGCTTATTCACACACTCCTACCTACCCTATCAGCTGCAATCTCCATTTGTAACTCAAGGAACATGAAACTTCCAATGAAGTCAGTCATTGATCTAATCTGAGACTTGAATCTCTTGATTGTGCTTGAACCAAAAGTAAACATGATACTAAAATGACCTAGGCAACATGAGATGTAACTGATCTTCATAATGAAAATATTACTGGAAATCTGGTCTGTAGAACTCTTCCATGTATTAAACTATAGGATCAAAGAAGACATGATATATTTTATGCTTCTCATGACATTCTGCAACTTTGGGCAACTCATCCATGCTTTGATCAACCACATAAGACTTTAGTTGTGTACTCTCAAATTGTTGTTCAAACTGATTTTCAAAAACTGTGTATTTTTCCTCAATCTCAAAAAAGAAAGGAAGAAACACCTTCTCTTTGTGTTCTAGCATGGAAATCTTTTGAAAAGACTGATCTTGATCTTGAAGCCTATAAGATTGAATTTTACCCTCTAAAACTTCAATGTCCTTTTCAATGTTCCTAGTAACTTCATCCACAAATTGAATCTTATCTTCTGACTTGCACTCAAATGATTTCAGATTAGAAGACAAGGATAAAGAAAAAATTTCACCCACTTCTTCATTAATGTAATCATCATTTGATGTAGGCTGATGCAAGAAATGACATGAAGACTCAACTTTTTCCTGTACCTGAGGAATGTAGCAAGCATTTTCCAATATTTCCTCTTGTTGTTTGAAATGATTTTCATACTCTTGATGATCAAAAGACTGACAAGTCTGCTGCAAACTTTCATCAAACTCAAAGGATGTATCATAATTTTCATAAATAAACTCCTGTTGGGTTTCATTTTTATCTAAAAGATATGTTATCCTTTCTTCTTGGTGTTCTTCTTGGTGATGAAAGGTACTGTCATGAAGGGCCTCTAAAATTTCTTCATCCATGAACTCATCATCTTCATAACAATTCTCCAAATATCTAATAAAACTCACAGAGTGCTTACAGTAGTCTTTAACTAGCAACAAAGAGGGATGATAGTCTTTATACATCTCATAAAATGAAAAATGAAAATCAGCAAGAGAATATAATGAACCATTTGGCAAGCTCTCATACCAAGACCATGCTTTTCCTTCCAAAGTGGCCATAAACATCTTCATGAGATAATCCTCAGTAAACTGAACCTTAAGACTGTGTACATGCATATGGAATCTAACCAAATGAAGAGAAGCATTGTCTTTCTTTTCATATTTAAATATTGGAAGATCATCTAACCATTCAACCTTTGGCATAGGATTTGGAAAGTCAGGGATATGAGACCGATTCATAGAAGCATACCTGGAATTTTTTCTTTCAATGGAATTCATCCTGAAACTTCATCAAGCTACTGATATTCAAGCAGTGGAGTCACCTTGAATCTATGAAAATTTTGAATTCTTCAACAATGGAGTCGCCAAGGTAGTTGCAGCCTCAAAGAGATTCCTGAGCTCCTGCTACCTTCAGAAGTTCGGCTTCAAAATCTCGGGAAAGTATAATCTTCAGACTCCCGGCAGACACACCAAAATGTTATCACAAAATCAGGCCTGATGGGCTACTCATCAAGTAAACATTGTGTAACTGTTTCAGACAAATTTTTTGGCTGAGGCTTAGCCTCCTCAACCTGAGAGGGCTCTCTCAATGGTTTATGATTTTTGATAAATAAGTAGATGGCTAAATCTATATGAGGCAAAAACAGATAAATGGTATAACTGGTTGCAAATCACATTAGCAAGTATTCATTAGGCTATGGAGTCATGATAACTTCAACAAAACCAAAACAGTCTACCTAGCATGGAAGTCAAGGAATTTAGAGTTCAAGTCAAGGAATAAAACATGTAGAACAGTGAAACACATAGTCAGTTTATCTATGAAGGAAGTTGGAGCACCATTGATGAATTCTGAATATCGTAAATAAACACCACTGCAATGGAATATTGAAAAGGATGCCATCAAAACAATAACATACAGGAACTCCTCATGAACCTTGAGTTGTCTAAGTAGAAACTGTGTATTAATCTGTAAACAATCACATACAAAACATAGTCTTTTTGCTAATAAAATTTCCAATCCCTTGGATTTCGATCTTATGCTCTTTATAGAACATTTACAAAATAGGATTCCTTCTTCTCCACTAGATACATTGAACTCATAGAATTTGACACCTTTTCTAATCATAAACATGCTATTTATTAAAACTTGACAGCTATAATCCTAATGAAAAGTCCTATTTCTAATAGGACTAAAACTCTTTAATACCCTCCTAACAGCCTTATCTAATATTTATTACATCTTTTTCCACCTGCAATCCCATGAAGTCGAATTTGGATGATGATCTTTAACTTGATGTGGCCATGCTGTTGATGATAATGTTCTCCTAAAAACTAGGAAACATGTCTTATTGTTTTTAGGCCCTTTGATTACCTTGTTTGTTTTGAGCATTTTGACCATTAATGAATCATGTCTACATGTCTCTTGTTGCCAAATATTACACTGTATGTCTTCAATTCTCTAGCTGTGCAGAATCTAAACTTCGAACAATGCAGAAAGGTAAGAATAAACCTGCGCTACGAAAGTAGCACAGTTTCATAGCGCTTTTCGTAACACAGTGTTTAGCTCCCTTTCTAATCTACTTTTGATCTGTTTTCTTCAGGGAATCCTTAATTTTTCATTAACACACTTCCACCAGCAATTTCAAAACAAAATTCACCAAAATTCCCTCACAATTTGATATGAAAATATGATAAAAGACTACTTCAGCAGTTTTGTAGCGCATTTCATCAGATTTGCACTATCTACGCTACGAAACTGCTGTGTAAGCAGTTTTTTCAAAACTGTCTTCAAAATTTATACTTTGGAGATACTTAAACTTTAAGGGTATTGGTATTATTTCAAAAACACGGCAATATGACCCTAAAAACATAACCTTCATCAAAATTTACCTTCATTTTGCTCAGAGATTGTCCTGTGGATTTATCATTTTGTTTCACTGCCTTTTTAACTTTTCTTGAGACCTTGTCAATTGTATCTCCATATCTTCCACATGTTTTCTTAACCTTCTATTTCTAGCTCTCAAATGAGTGTTGATCACTCTTACAAACTTGCCTCCTTAATGGTTGGGACTGTCCATGTGAAGACCTATTCTTCACTGCTTGGTATTTCTGATTTGGAGACTATTTGACCTTCCCAAACAACTTTCATCCTATTAAATTATGTTTTCTCAATGACATGTTTTCTGGCTCTTTTCTTCAACTTAGCAATCTCATGGTTTGCTTAACTTAACTCCTCCTCCGGGATTTTCTACTTGGTCATTTCTTCTTGTGCTGTGATTACTCTGTTTTTTGTATGTTCTGCTACAGGTGAGGAAAGATCAACTATCTCTTCAAGAACAGTATTTGCTTCATTGGTTTCTTCAACTTCTACATTAAGTTCCTTGAGCCTTTTAGAATGTCTAGTTACAAGCTTCCTAGCTTGGAAAATAGATGTTGCATCTTCACCCATAAACTCCAACTTCTTTGTTGATTTCACCTTTTTCTGTTTGCTTTCATTTATTCCTACGAAATCAAATTGCACTATAGATGATTCTTCCATGTCTATTGCATGCAATATTTCATCCAAGTTTCCTTTCAGTCCTAGGCTGTCACTTGATCCTGAAGCTACACCTTTTGATGTTGCAGCTTGGCTCCTTGTAATTCTCTAAACTGTTTTCTTACCAGTTGTTTGTTTTTGTTTAGCTTCCTTGGTACTTTGTAACCCTTGTTTTGCAGGTGAAGGAGTTTCTGTAACAATCACTGGTGTTCTTTCTACCTTATCTTTCACTTGTTTCCTTGGCTTCAATTTCACAAACCTCCTTGTCCTTATATCTACTGGTTGACTGGATTCTGTTGATGGTGATGGATTTTCCTTTGCCTTAGGGTTTTTAGCTGGGGTTAGAGCTTCCATTTCAAATCCACTTATAAAAATAAAATAAGACCAAACCCTACTAATCTTCTGGAGCTCATTCAAAACCAACAGTTTAATTAAACCATGATGAAACAGAGATGTTTCACAACCCTCGGATTTTACTTGAACTTTATCAACCATTTTGGAAATCCTTCTATATAGGAAAAATGGTAAATCCAGTGATATCATACCTGTGAAATGTAATAGTAGTTTGAAATGATAGGTGTAGACTTTTTGGTACCTTCATTTTCATGTGAAATATCTTTGGATGTTGAACAGTAGTTTGGCATAGCTATCCTTAATACAATTTCTGGGAACTGCATTGTTCATGTCCATCTCTAAATATTATGGATTCATAAATATCTTGCATGCCTCCATATCGAATCTAAAACCCTTAAACCAATTTTCCTGTCCTCTAGGTATTTCAGTCACTAGAGCTATGGTTTCAGGTGTCACTGACATGCTTAACATTCCAACCTTTGTATTTTTCCCACTGAAATGTAATGCAAACTCTATGGATACCTGATTATGTCCACCTTGAAACTTTTCACAGAACTTTAAACAACCTGATTTACTGAAAGCATCCATGACTGTTTGATCTTCAGCTAAAAATTTTGTGCTTTCAGGTTCAGATCTCAAACAATGTCCTCCTCTATGGTTCTTTTTCTCCTCAGCCATGTTTATTTCAGAAAAAACTCTGTTGGCTTCCTTCGAAATTTATAAAACAACCTCTTTGATTTAATTTGGTAGCCTCGCTTGAGAAAAAGGAACAGCCTCGCTTGATTTGATTTGGCAGCCTCGCTTGATTATCTATGAAAATAGCCTTGGTATAGAACAACCATAGGATTAACTCTAATACTTTAGAGTTCGAAACAGAGATGTTTCACAGTTTAGTATAAGCAAATGTAGACTAGAATGACTGAAACAGATAACACTTTTCGAATTTGAAATCCCATTTTCCAATATGAAACCCATGTTATGATAATAATGGATATGAATGGCTAAGTACTTCGAATATGACCTCTAACTGATTCACCATGATGTTACCCTATCATTACCTAACTAATTTCTAACAAATTCTGGGTTTTTTACATGACCTATTAAGAATTCGCGCTTTCGTAGCGCACATAGTGTATTTTTCTCACTTTGCACTACGAAAGTAGCAGCGCTTTCGTAGCGCAAAACCCATTTTCTGAACTAACCGCACTACGAAACTGCGGTTTTGTGGCTAATTGCAGGAATTTCATCCGAAACCTAATGACATGATCTCTAAGTGAATGATAAGACTTTTTAATCATGGAATGAGACTAAAATACTTTGTTTGAAATTGAAAACTGACCTTTGAGACTTCTATAAAAACTATGACCTACCCTTAACTGTTGGCCGGATAAATCGTTCTTGCGGACAAGACCGATCTCCCTAGTGTCAGAAGAAAATCTAGCAACAAATGAACAACTAAGTTTGTCTTTCTCTAAATATATTCATTTTACAAATAAATGCTATGAAGGTGTCGATCCTACCTTAGATCCAAATGCTTATTTGCGGTCGTAGTGCTTCCGTCGTATCAATAATCCTTCGTCGCAACAAGAGCTCTTTTGTCGCAAGAAAGTATCATCTTTCGTTGATCTGCAATCACAAACAAGAAAATATTAAATAGCACCTGTATAACAAATAATTATAAAACATATCCATCATAGTGATCAAGGAATCTATGAAATAAACGATCAAACGAAATCTTATTGAAATAAACAATCGAACGATAATTTATTGAGAAAAACAGAACTTGATTGTATTAATCTTAAAATATATAGAATAACCTTACAACCTTAGCCTTGATGTTTGAAAGGCCTTCCCGGGGTCCGAAGCAGGAGTCTCCTCTACTTTGATAATTTTTGCACTCTTCCTCCAGAAGCATAAAGAGGTATGTGATCTTTCCTCTCAAAAGCTCAGCAGAAAGAAGTCTAAATCTCAACAGCACTTCAACTCAATCACACTCAAAGCTTGAATTCCAATTCTCAATCTCCAAAATCTCAATCTCCAATAAACTTCTTAAAACTTAACCCCTTGAGGCTACCCAATGCCTCCTTTTATAGAGTAGATGAGGAGGTTAGGGTTCCACCTTTGAAGGGATAGAATCCTCCTTCAAAGGGATAGGCTCCTCACATCAAGGGATTAGTTCCTTAAGGTGTGGGATACATGCACCTTACCAAAGCGTACTCATCTCCAAAAAATCTCATCTAGAACCTTCCAGAATTGACCAAAATTCAACTTTTTCGGTTTAATTTCGCACTTTTTTTACTTTACAGGGGCTCCACATGCATTACACTGGAAAAATGCGTTCTAGAACGCATTTTCTCTTCACATTACCTGCGTACCCTAGCTAAAAATGCAAGAAGGTCTCATGTTACCTGTGTACCCTGAGTTTCAGAGATTTTTAGGGTTTTTCTTCTAGTTCTGAGGCTTGGAATGAGGAACAAAGGTTGTAAGACTTGCAAAGGAGGCATGTATGAGTGTTAATGAGCTCATATAGTCAGCAGAATGTCAAGATGACAATTTTTAGTGTAACAGATTGCCCCCTAAAGTGCGAAGTCTGGAATAGATGAAGAGGAAGTCTGTCATATATGAAGAGTGAAGTACTTTATCATTTCAAGGATCATCCTGTGGACACCCCATTTGGAACCTGTAAAAACATTCAATGCAAAATATATATATGTAATCATATCATCGCTGAGGTAGGCATTCCCATACTCAGATCAAAAACTAACTAAAACTAACTTAAATTGTTCTGATATAGGAATGATTTTAATATTACATCAATAGTGTAGACACAACATGGACGCAGCCATCTGTAATGAAAAGTCTACTGTATAATAATAAAACTCCTCGCAGCCTGGATGGTGGAAACTAGATCCAGGGTCTTGATTTCTGCTTCTCAAACTAGTACGATTCTATCCATGCGATTAAATGTATTGAAGTCGAACATGGTAGAAACCACTTGATTACCAGTCAATGATGTAAACTGTTAACAAGTGTGAGAGAAACCACCAGTAATTTCAATGGCTCTCAAAGTACTCAGTACAATCCATGAAATGTGAATGAATGAGCTGAAGTCGAACATGTCACGGAATCATTCGATCGAAGGTCAATGATGCAACCTGTCGTTGAAGGCGAGAAACCTGCCATTGAGGCATGCAGATTTCAAGGTACTGATGATTTCTGGATCAACTTCCTAGATAATGAGTTGTTGTCGATAGAAAGTGATCCGTCGTAGGCAAGCCCACAACACGAAATCATAGATCAAGTTTTGAAGAAATATATTGGCAAGGACTGACTCAGGGATGGTCAAAATGGATGACAGATATTTTGCAGATGAATGGTTTATTTGAATTGTCCTCTTGAACACATAACGACACTGCAGATGGCTTGGTAGAAATTGACCCAAAGCTAATACCCAGAAACCGGCTAAATACTTTCAATGTGGTTTGATTAACTGTTAGGCAAAGGATTTTCCCAACCCAGGTGGACAAAAAGCGTCGTGTTCAAGAGTGGTTAACGGTTTTCCGAATAATCAAAATGTAACAAATAGGTTCGTTTTTCTCTCTTTTCCCCCACCATTTCTGGCAAGTACCTCTTTATTTTTGACAAGCTTGAGGAGGATAACATTTGCTTGTTTATAAGCTCATCCTTCGGATGAGTCCAACTTAGTTTAAAATTCAAACCCTAAGAAGGAGTGGTTCGTTCCTGTTTAAAATTGAACAGGTCCTTTACTGTTAAGTTTTAACGAGTCCAGTATAGGAGAAACTCGGTGTTTTTAAATTTTAGGGAGTCAGAAGAAAAAACTTAAGAAAACTCCATGGGTGTACTTTTTCGTAAATTTAGTCTCTCGAGCCCAAAAAAGGATAAAATAATGCGGGAGAGAACTCTATTGACCGTAATTAGTCAACGTATACCTTTTTCGTAAATAGTCCATTTCAGTCCGGAAAAGGGGTAAACTTATACTGAAGGGACGATCATTCATTTACTTTAACGAGTTCGAATAATCAAGTACTCGGCAATCTTTTCATGTTTAGAGAGTCTGAAAAGGGCTTAAAAGAGAACTCCAGGGTTTCGCTTTTTCGGTAAGTTTTAACGAGTTCAAAAAAGGGATAAAAATGTACTCATGGTTTTCACTTTTTCGTAAGTTTTAACGAGTTCGAAAAAGGGATAAAAATGTACTCATATGGCCGACTTTCAATTTAATTAACGAGCAGGAAAAGACGGAAAGAACTCGGCATTTTCATGTATTTTACGAGAATGAAAGATAGAAAAATAATATCGGGATTTTCATGAGTTTAATGAGTCTTGAAAATAACCTAAATTGACTCAAGATAGGTTTCATTTTTACAAAAGCTTGAAACAGAGAAAAACTATGCTTCAGAGTGGTTTCATTTTTACACAAGCTTGAAAATGAGAGAAAACTGTGCTCGATGCCCCCTAAGCATAACTTCTAGATGATTCTAATGTAATCTAAGAACCAATCAAGTGGAAGTCAAGAAAATCGGGTGAGAGTTCCAAAGATCAAAAAACACTCAAAGGCGATTAACACTCCTACACAATGAGATGAAGAATTGCTGAAAGAAATTCAGAAACAAGAATTTTTGACAGAAAAATACAGATCTGGGTAGATGCTAAGAATCCTAAATTAAATCTAAACTAAACTAGAAAAAAGAAATCTAAATTTTTTCCAAAATTTTAACAGGGTCCACAGGCTCCCAGAAGTAACAGGTGTGGTCCCGCACTGGTTACTTAAGGAAAGTGCGGAGATGCCCGTACTGTGTGTGAAGACAAAGTGCGGTCCCCAGAAAAGTTCAAGAAAAACTTAAAAGATTTCAAAATTTTTAAAAACAGAGAAAAAATAAGCTACCCAGACAGATATCCATCAATCAAAAACCAGGAAAAACTTTTCCTCAAATCAAAATAAAAGAGAACCAAAAACAACAAGTTTTTTCCCCAGCGGAGTCGCCAATTTGTTGGCCGGATAAATCGTTCTTGCGGACAAGACCGATTTCCCTAGTGTCAGAAGACAATCTAGCAACAAACGAACAACTAAGTTTGTCTTTCTCTAAATATATTCGTTTTACAAATAAATGCTATGAAGGTGTCGATCCTACCTTAGATCCAAATGCTTATTTGTGGTTGTAGTGCTTCCGTCGTATCAATAATCCTTCGTCGCAACAAGAGCTCTTTTGTCGCAATAAAGTATCATATTTCGTTGATCTGCAATCACAAACAATAAAATATTAAATAGCACCTGTATAACAAATAATTATAAAACATATCCATCATAGTGATCAAGGAATCTATGAAATAAACGATCAAACGAAAGCTTATTGAAATAAACAATCGAACGACAATTTATTGAGAAAAACAGAACTTGATTGTATTAATCTTAAAATATACAGAATAACCTTACAACCTTAGCCTTGATGTTCGAAAGGTCTTCCCGGGGTCCGAAGCAGGAATCTCCTCTACTTTGATAAGTCTTGCACTCTTCCTTCAGGAGCAAAAAGAGGTATGTGATCTTTCCTCTCAAAAGATCAGCAGAAGGAAATCTAAATCTCAACAGCACTTCAGCTCAATCACACATAAAGCTTCAACTCCAATTCTCAATCTCCAAAATCTCAATCTCCAACAGCTTAACCCCTTGAGGCTACCCAATGCCTCCTTTTATAAAGCAGATGAGGAGGTTAGGATTCCACCTTAAAAGGGATAAAACCCTCCTTCAAAGGGATAGGCTCCTCACATCAAGGGATTAGTTCCTTAAGGTGTGGGATACATGCACCTTACTAAAGCGTACTCATCCCCAAAAAATCTCATCTAGAACCTTCCAGAATTGACCAAAAATCAATTTTTTCAGTTTAATTTTGTGCTTTTTTAACTTTACAGGGGTACGGCAGGCATTACACTGGAAAAATGTGTTCTAGAACGCAGTTTATCTTCACATTACCTGCGTACCCTAGCTAAAAACGCAAGAAGGTCTCATGTTACCTGCGTACCCTGAGTTTCAGAGATTTTTAGGGTTTTTCTTCTAGTTCTGAGGCTTGGAATGAGGAAAAAAGGTTTTAAGACTTGCAAAGGAGGCATGTATGAGTGTTAATGAGCTCATACAGTCAGCAGAATGTCAAGATGACAATTTTTAGTGTAACATTAACCAAACTAAAAATGACTTTCAGACCTATTTAAGACCATGATCAAAAACAATGTTGACATACAATGCTTTGAAAAAAAAATTTGGGTGATAACAATATCCATAACAGTAACTAGCTAACATGTTAACATCATAAACTCATAAAAAAATTCCATTCATGCATAATAATCACATATGCACATTCAGCCTAGATTAGTACAACACAATGTCACAAATAAGTCGACTCATACTTGAATGTCATAATCCTAACCATCTGCATAGGTCAATCCAAGTTAACATGATACATACAACATCAAAATATTAATGCAATTACCCTAATCATTAGGTTAAATAACATATAACAACAATAAGTTAACATATAACATCATCATCAAAAACATGTAACATAATCATTGAGCTAACTACAAGTTAACATATAACATGTTCATCAATTAAATATAACATACTCATCAAGTTAATATCATGCTTGACTAATGAATGCATGTACATATGATCATACTATTTAACTAAGATCTATCATGTATGTAACCATAAAATCAATAGAATGAAAGGCATACACATAACCATAAATCATAATACTACGTTGATCAACTAGCATTTATCACATATGTAACCATAATAATAATAGAATGAGAAGCATATAAGTAACCCTAATTCTTACAACAACCATGAATCACATACCTTCATGCCAAGCATACAAACTTGTATGATGATTTTCTCTCAGACCAAAGTCCATTGTTGCAACTTCACTTTACTTATCTACATCTCCCTCTCAATCTCAGCCAACACATTAGTATCATAACATACCAATATCATCATGATGACCTAATTTCATACAATGAACTTATGCACAACAACCTCAATCAAACCAATGCAAACTTGACCATATGCACCCATTTGGCATGTATAACCAATCATGAATGACCAATGCATGTTCAACATATGACATCACACAAGCAAGCATTCACAGATAACATCAAAGCATGACCAATATGTAACCCTAGCATAAGCAAGCAATACATGTAAAATATGTAACAATATGTAAGCAAGTGTGAATGAAAAATACACAAACATGAGCAACACATAACCAGTCATACACTCATGAAAACATGTTGACAAAAACACCATCAACACTTCCATGGTGACACCACTTCCACCATGGCCAACACAACACGGATGCAACAAGCACATACACCATAGGTATGAGAAACACATATGCAACCAATAGAAAAACGCGAACAACACACCACCCATCCAGTCCAAGGGTTGAACCATGCTCTGATACCATTCTGTGGTATCATATATCACACATAGAGACCGGAAATCAAACATCAACCCAAGAGAATGAAACTAAACATCGCCTACGGAGAGCACAACCACACTCTGATACCACTCTGTGGTATTATATATCACACAAAGAGAACAAAAATCAAACACCACCCAAGGAGAGTGCAACCATGTCCTGAAACCACTCTGTAACACCCTCTTCCCATATATACCCTAGTAACCTGCCAACCGGGGTAAACATGTGATGAGAGGCTACTATAATGAGATTTAACCTACTAGGTGACCTTAAGGAAGTGAAACTAACGGAAACACAACATACATACCTTGTACATCATCAATAACACCCCCATGAGCTAACCCAAACTTTCAGGCCTCTTACCCTTGGGTCACACTAACATCTTGGCTCTTTGAACCATATATGCATGCATAACACCACATGCCTACGGATAGGACCCAAATTCTCAGTTCTATGGTTGTGACTCTAAGATTTGAACCACATTTTTAGGCCTAGATACCAGGTCACTGCCCGAAACTTCCTAAAAAATTAAGGGATGATAAATAACAATAGGACAATGATGTGGAAGCAATCACATTAGCAAGAACTCATCTGGACCTCTCCTAGCCATGAAAGGAATTTTGTCAAACATTTCACAAACATTGAATCTACAGGTGTAAATAACATATTTAAGCATAAGGGTCTCATACTTATATGAGAATCGCTAAGAAGCATTTCTCCCTTACATCATTAGTTGCAATACCATCTATTTGACCATAGATACATTGTACATTCATTTACAAGTAAAAACATGAAAAGCGCCATACATCAACACTATAAAAATACATTCTCATAACAACATAAATACCATGAATACAACAGCAATAGAATCATCATATCAATCAGTACATTTGCATAACAAATACCAAGGGAATGAATTTCTCATTAATGAATGTAGAAACCAACCGGAGATGGGATGTCCACGTTCCACCTGACCATAGATTGGTTGAGCCAAGTATCACTTCAATCAATCACCCTCGTGCCATATTCCAAGCATGAATGTGGAATCTCATCAAACACATCAATAATAAACAATCCATGGATTCCAGAGGCAAAACCACCTCAACCCTCAACCAATGATTCCACCTCACAGTCGGACATCACAACTGTCACGGATTGGTCTTTATCTAAGTTATTCCAAAGCTATATAGTGTTTGTTCCAACTAGGGCTTCTAAGACTAGTAAATCAACCTACCTAGTGCTTCTAGTGCATTTTTCCAACCAAGGCTTCTAGGTAACTCAACCCATATTTGTCCATCGGGCTTCTAGAGAATTTGTCCAACCAAGGCTTCGAGGAACTAATAACTCAACCCACAACTAAAGAAATCATGAGAACCAACCAGGAAACAATCATTGGAAATAAACCCAAAACGCCATGGTTATCCAGGAAATGGCAAGGCTAGGAAAATCCACATGCATACACCATGCATGCCAAAACTAGTGAGGAAAACATACTTGCAATCAAATTTCGTTGTATTTGATGATCCCGATGTCTGATTGCGCTTTCCTACTCTTCCTTTTCCTTCTTGCTCCAAATCACCAAGTATCCACACTCTCCGAAAGTGTTCCAAGAAAGCTCTAAGTATCCAAGAGTATGAGAGAGAGAGAGAGAGAGAGAGAGAGAGAGAGAATAACGAGAGCTCAAAAACTACACTGAACAAAATCTTACCAACTGATTCTCAAAAGCCCTTTTATTAAAAAGGCCTCTATTTTATTCAATCTTCCATTATTTTGCTTCATTTTCCTCTTCACATGCAACTGTGACATTTCACCTTCCTTTTCTCCTAGTTTCCATTATTTTCATAAATAAAATGTCAGTTAATGCATCATGCATTTCCATAGCCTTTGCCTTTGCCTTTGAAACTTTCCTTTAGGCATAATAAACCGAATGAACACCCACTATGATATTTTTCCCAGCTTGGAATATGTGTCCCATCAACCGTGGTCTTATATATTTTTACATGGATTTTTCGCCAGGGCTGTTACAGATCCATTGCCCACAAGACATAAACTAGCTTCCAAAAATTTTCAAGAAACCTTTAAGTTTTTTATTTCAGATCAGTTTGGTATCATAACGTGGTTGTTTTGAAGGCTTGATTGTGTTTTCAAGTGTTTTCTTGATGCTTTCAAGGTTAAAGTTGAAAAGAGGAGAAGGAGTGTTTGAAGAGCCAAACCCTCAAATTGGCTCAATTCCCTCAAAATCCACCAGTCATGGCACATGAAGAAGGACATGAGATGATCTCTGAGGATGAGAGAACTTTTATAAATCATTTATACGATATTTCTGAAATGGTGAAATTTTTGTATGAAGAGAGGACAAAAAGGTTGCATGGAGAGAGTTAAAATTATCCACAAGGTCATGGTGGTGATGGGAGCAAGCCTCCACCTCCACCACCTCCTTCACCTCCATCTTCACCTTCATCCTCATCTCCTTCCTCACTTGAACATGCTCCAAAAGGACATGCTAAGTCTCATTTTCTTAAGCTTGATGTCAAGTTTGAATTGTCTATGTACAATGGGGAAGTAAATGTTGAAAAGTTGGATAATTTGGTTCATCAAATTGAACTTTATTACAGGATTCAAAGGATTAAGGATGGTGTGACCAAGATCCAAATTTCTTCTCTTCGTTTGGAAAGTGCAAGTCTAGTCTGGTAGGTGCCAAAACTCAAGAATATTTGAAGAAAGTTGGTAAAATTGTCTCTTCTTGTAATGATTTTATAATTGCATTAAGAAGGCATTTTTTATCCGTTAGCTTATATGAAAAAAAAAATTATGGAATGGAAAAAATTTAGACAGGCTAAAAGTCAGTGTTTTCAAAGTTACACATAAGAATTTAGAAGAAGAGCTTTAATATTGGGTGTTGATTTTTCTTCACAAGACACTCTCCTTAAACACATAGGTGCATTACATAGTTATTTGAGACATAATATACTTATGTTTAATACCACCAATCTAGATGAAGTACTTTATAACGCAACTCATTTAGAAGCTAGAGGCAAGAATGTTCCTCAATAGACTAGCAAGAAGCCATTCAAATTTGGAGACAAAGGAAAGGGGGAGTTTAAAGGCAAAGGAAAAAATAATGCTACGGTCAAGAAAGACAGAGAGAAACTTACATGTAAAAATTTCTCTAAATAAGGTCGCGATGAAGACCATTGTTGGAAACTACATCCAAAAATGAGACCAACGAAGTTCAATAACAAGGGGAAACAAAAATTGTTGCAAAAAATCAAAAAATCTAGGATTTGATTCAGGTGATGAAACCAAAATCATATCCATGGTATTAAAAGGTAAAGCTTCTATTGCAAGTACAAGTTCTTCTAGTAAGCCTATTAAGTCTCAAAATGATAAAGAAAGAAGTGAGATTTTCATATCAGGGTCATTACAAAGCATACCAAAGTTGATACCTTGTTTGATAGTGGATCCAAAGTCAATTTGATTTATGAAGCTATTGTCAAGAAACTAAATTTAAAGACCACACCTCTTACTAAACCTTACCCTTTAGGTTGGGTGTGTGATGATGCCAAGTTACAAGTGACAAGAAAATGTAAACTCAAATTCGCCATCATTGCAAACTTTATAGATGAGGTACAGCTTGATGTTGTACCACTTGACATATGCGAGATTGTTTTAGGGAGTCCATACTTGTATGACAAAAAAATACATATTCTATCATCATGAGAACAAATATCATATTTTTAAAGATGTAGCTGAGTATATTGTTAAAGCACAATGCAAGAATATGAACTTATCTCTTGTAAGTGTTGATCAGATGAAAAGGCTTGTAAATTCTAGTAAGAGTTTTGTGTAATTGATGATCAAAGCTAAAGATAATGCTAAATCTGAAATTTTCAAAGGATGTGATTTTCAACTCAAGCATGAATTGGTTGAATTTGTTAATACCTATGAGAATATGTTTCAAGAACCTGAAGGGTTGCCTCCTAAAAGAGGAATCCAACATGAGATTCATTTGCAGTAGGATGCGCCACTTCCAAATATTGGCATGTACATAATATCATTTTTGGAGAATGCAGAAATAAAGAAGAATAATTTCTTGACAAAGGGGTCATAAGGCCTATAAGCACATCTCCTTGTGGGTCTCTTATCATCTTGGTTCCAAAGAAGGATGGTATATGGTCACATGTATGTGGATTTTAGAGCTTTGAACAAAATCACGGTAAAGAATCGATATCCTCTTCCTTGCATTGATGATTTGATAGATCAATTAAAGGATGTTTTCTATTTCACTATGTTGTATTTGAGAAGCGGTTATCATCAGATAAGGATTGTTGAAGATGATATTTGGAAAACTGCTTTCAAGATTTATTTTTATTTTTTTTAAATGTTTGAATGGTTAGTTATGTCGCTTGGACTTTGCAAAGCACCTGCAACATTCAGGAGAGTTATGCATGATGTGTTGAGACTGTTTTAGGTGAAAAATCAACCCCCCCATTTTTTACTTATTTATTTCAAATAATGGGGACCCTTTCCATAAATTTCCAGCTAAATCACATTTTAATATTTTATTTTGGCTAAGTGTCCTACAAGTTTGCCATATTTTTATTTTCATCAGATTTCCTTTCTGATTGCATCATTGCATTTGAATTTTCACAAGCTTTCCATCGGTTCGCATTTCATCTCATTTGGTGCCATGGTTTGCAAATGGTGCTTTGCCGAAGTATGATCATTTTTACCGCCTAGACTAAAAAATATACGAATTGTATATTATTTTAATCTTTGTAAATAAATTATTAATTATTTGTAAATATGGTCCTACAAAATCATCACAGCCAAATTCTAGAAAAATTAAAATTATATTGTTTTCGGATTTCAGAAATCTATGTTAAATCTCAATTTGAAAGAAATTACAAGATCTAAAATCTCAAAATTGCAAGTGGTTGTAGTTCGTTTTGTCAGATTTTTAAATTACATAACTGGTTGTAGTTTATGAGCGGGTCCCACTCCACATATCCCTTCTCTCCTCTTTCACACTATACTTCTTCACTCCATCGGGATATCGAAACTACTCAATATCATAATGATTTAAAATGCTTCCCTATAATTCTTCCGATGTTCCGATATTCCAAAACCTTTGATATACCTTAAACAACTTTGGCTCATAAAACCCATCCCTCGACATATAATATGATCTTGTCACATATCATAATATCAGAACCTCGGGGAAAATTTTATCGTAACTTCAAGTTTAAAGAACCTTCGATATCGAATAGCCACGATGCCCAATATCCTTTGTATTTCTGATGGTTTATATTTGGTTAGTGTAAAAGGCCTCCTCTCCGACATGTAAAAAAAGCCTCCACTTATTAATGTAAAAGGTCTCCTCTCATATCATTTCAAGACTCTTATCAGTTCCCAAAGCCACTAGGCCAATTAACTTGGGACCAATAGCCACTTGACACATGTCCTCTTTTTTATGTAATTAATTTTTAATATTTTAATTAATTTTATTTTTTTATATATAATTGGTAATTACAATAGAATATTTAATTTAATACAATTTTTTAGAATTAAATTGTTTATAATTAATTTAATAATTGTAATTAAATATTCCGGATGCAGATGCTTATTGATATGGATGGGGCGTTCATCCCGCGGCGGATCCCAATGGCGACCACGTGGGGTGGCCATATGGCCACCCACAGAGGCATTTACTCCTCATTAAATGTGGCCAACCAGCTCAGCATTTGCGGCTTCAATTCACTCCACCGCCAATTCGTGTCGCCCCTCTAGTTTTTAATGGCATCAAAACACAGTAATTCGATTCATGCCCACCCTGTTTGCAGGTCTCTTGCTCCGTAGAGTAGCTCCTGTCCTCCTGCTTGTGTCGAGCCCAGTGCTTGAACGCACATAGGGAAACTTTGTTTGCTGCTCTATTGCATTGAAACTCTGTCGGATTTTCACTTCACCCAGAGTGTGCTTTGTTGCACGAAGTCTCGACCCTGTGCTCAGCTTGCCATGCCTTTCTTATTTGCTCAGTGTCATTCTCATCTGCATCTCAGTCCCCATAGGCCACGCTCCACTGCCAATATGCCTCGGCTCCGACATAGGATGAGAAGTCATCAAGGCAGTATCAGGGGCTGAGCTACTCACTCCCGGTCTTCCCCCAGCACTGACTCCTCCTCTGAGGATTTCTCTCGTGGCCATTATCCAAAAACTAGGAGCCAAAGAGGAAGAGTCAGCCTTGCTGGGCAAGTGCATTCTACCCAGGGCTCCTAGCCTCACCATGTTGTGTCTCCTCCACAACTGGTCTCCCAAACCTTTGTTTCCCGTGTCTCCACTCCGTCTGCTCAAATTCCCCTCCACCAAACCTCCCAAAGAGCTAAATTCCGATTTGAATGCACTATGGACAGGCCTATAATAACCACCTACATCACCATCACCCTTCGGGAGGTAGCTTCTGACTTCAACCCCCCTGCTGCTCCTGCTCCTCAGTCCCCTATGGACAAAGACGTTGCTAAAGATACAAGGGAGCCGCTGGAGATGGATCGAGTTGATAAGCATCAGGATCAGGTGAAGGAGGTTGCTGGCAAAGCCACCTATGCAAACACTAAAGACGAAGATGGTAGCAGCGATGAATATAGATGCCGCATTGTGGAGGAACCTCCCTCTCCTGCCAATGACAAGTAACCACGGCAACCTATGCTGGAACATGGTTTTGAAGCCCAGGTTTAATGGGTTGTTTTTTGTTTTTCTGTTTAGATCTCCTTTGTTGAAAGAGCAGAATGTTATCTTCATAGGTCAATTTTTGTCTATTTGGTTAGATTATCTGAACTCAATGCCGGTTTTCCCTGTGAGGGCGGCAAGACAAGCTTCTAAGGGACTAGTTTCCCCTTCGAGGGCAGTCCAAAACCATGAATTTTTTTACTATCAAACCCAGCTTTCAAGCTCACTCAGCTGAAGCTGTGGTAGTTTTGTACTTTTATGTTATATAAATAGATTTAGACTTATTCAAAAAAAAAAAAAAAAATTGTAATTAAATAGCAATTAATTAATTTTAATAGTACATTTAATTAGAATTAGATTTTTAATTAAATTTGCCCAATTGTAGCCTAGGCACACATTTTCCAGAACTATGACAGTTTTGACACTTCAACTTTGGAGGTCATAAGTTGAGTTTTACTTGGCAAAATGAGGCTCAGGATGGCTCGTTAGATAGATAAAATCATGGAAAATATTTCTAAAGTGGTTGTATGACCAGATTCGGTCATTAACAAAGTCTAAAATTTATCATAAAATTAAGCTCTGAATTTGTAACGAAAACTAATTTTCTAATTTTAGTTTTTTGCATTTTCATTCGCCCAAAGCCTCTGTTGTTTGCAAATCCATTTGATTATGTTCTTTTTGACCAAATATAACTTTAAAAGGATCAATGGGAAGCTCATATTTCTTTTTATTTATTTATGTATTTAATTTTTTTTGGAGATGTTTGTCTTCCCAAATTTAGTAATTTTCATTTTGATTTGCAATTTAATTTACTTTTGATTGGTTTTTGGTAGGAGAGCGGTTGGGAGGATGATGAAGAAAAGATTTGAAACAATGGGATTGCTCCAGCAAGAGAGGAAAAACATTTTTTGGCCAATCAATTTGTTGAAGCAATTTTTTTTCTCCTGCAGCTCTCTCAATATGGTTTTGATCTTATAATTATAAATATGGCTTTTAGAGAATGTTAGGGAGGTTCCTCTTCTATGCAACTAGAGGCTCTAATAGCACTATTGTATTAGGATATTATAGTTGTAGGTAGGAGGAAAACTTCAGATATGAGGTTAGGGGAAAACTCTGTAATTCATGCTTGTTGTGCATTTTCACTATTGTAATGTATTGTGAGTTAGATTGTGGAGAGAAAGAGTATTTTCAGTTCTGAAAGGGAAGCTTTGTTTGGCACTACTGTTGATAATGTATCCAAGGATTTTAAGTTGCTCAAGGACTACAATATTTGTAATAATATTTTGGTCTGATTTAATAAATTTTCATTTCAATGCACTATCGCTTGAATTGTAAAAATAATTTTCCATTGTTAGGATTTCTCTTAATTGGTTTTAATTTTTGTTCTAAACATTGCATGGCTTTTGATATTGAGTACTATTGTCGGATCATTAGCTTTATGTTATTGAATTTGTACTATGAGCTATCTCTGAGGAGCATAATAGAGTTATAATTAATATGAATTAATTGAGATTGAAATAAATTAGGCATTAATTACTTGTTCTTTAATTACATTCTTTTTTTTGTTTCATTTTCATTAATTATATGAACTACTTCTTTGATTGATGAGAATTATTTGATGGATTCGTTCATGTAAACAGTCATATTTCCCTATATATTTAATTCATCTACTCTTGAATTGAGAGAGGGCTATCCTTTTCCCAATTCGAGATAGGATTATATTTACTTGCATCTTAGAGTAAATTTGCATTTAGATTTTATTTTGCATTTATAGAAGTCCCCTCGTACAGGGGCAGATCTTATTTTGTGGTTTTGTTGAGCCCTAGATCATCTTAAGGATCTCTTCCTTGCCTGAGCTCGGCAAAAGCGTTGATCTTATGTTTCTTCTCTATTGGTAAGTAACATACATACTTTAAGCCAGCAAAGGTAGAGAGAAGGTAACCAGACCTAGTTTAACCAGCTGGAACCACCATTCCAAACGAAAAAGGAGTTGCTTTAAGCTCCCAACTAGGTGGTCTCCCTTATAATGTTGAATGGTCATTTTGGGCCTTCAACATTTTTGCGCTTGAAGGAGAGCCTGGTAACTTATTGTCTTTTGGAGTTTTTATATTTTAAAGTTTTTATTTAATCACAATGGCTCCTCTCAAACTTCCAATTTGGAGTTGTATCTCTGGACATGCATCTGTCAATACTCCACCGGAAATAGTAAGACACTTGTCGAAGGTAAAGTTTAAAGGTAAAAATAATGTATTTGCATTTGATCATGCATTACAATTTATACAAAAAAATTCAAATTCTACTTTTCATGATATTGATGAAGGTTTTTTATGCAGGATTTTTACTCTTATATTCTCAGGAAAGCTAGAATCTGGTATCAATCTCTTCCAGTTGCCTCTATTCACGGTTGGGATCAATTTATCACAACTTTCCTTTACGAATTTGACGGTTATGATTATGAATAGATATGTGATGAATTTGAAGATTTATGAAGGTTTGAAAATGAATATTTCATAGATTTTACCATTAGATTTCAATTAAATTATTTAAGATTGAAAAATTAAGATAAACCTTAGAGGATGAAAAGTATGAAAGCGCAAGAGGACATCAATATCAGCAGCTACAACAAATTTTTCTTACAGGTACAGAGTTGCATGTATGATTCTCTTACTAGTTTTGGCATGCATGAAATTTTCATGTGGTTATTTGGTTATGATATGTCATTGGCATGGAGGATTTCTTGCATTGACAATGGTTTTGCCTAGCCTTTCCATTTCCTGGATAGCCATGGTGTTATGAGCTTTACTTTTGTTTTCTGGTTGGTTTTCATTTGTCTTTGGTTATGGGTTGATTTATTAGTTCCTAGAAGCCTTGGTTGGAAAAACTCGCTAGAAGCCCTGTAACAGCTTGGGTTGAGTTACTAATCATGGAATCCTTGGTTGGAGAAACACTCTCAAATCCCTTAGTGGGTTGAGTTACTAGTCTTGGAATCATTGATTGGAAAAACACTTTGGAATCCCGACGAAAACTCTAGGTTGAGTCACTAGTCCTAGAAGCCCTGGTTTGAAAAAACACTATGAAGCCATGGATAACTTGGGTAGAAACCAATCTGGTGATGGTTAGTGATGTCCGACTGTGAGGTGGAATCACGGGTTGAGGTTTGAGGTGGTTTGGCCTCTGGAAGCCCTGGTTTGGTTTTGATTGATTTGTTTTATCAGATCCTACATTCATGCTTGGAATATGGTACGAGGGTGACTCGTTGAAAGAAATATTTGGTTCAGCCTAGTCTATGGTCAAGTGGTCCATGGAAGTCCCATACCTTGTTAGCCTATGCAATCATCAATAAGAGCTATTTCTCCTTATTATTTTGTGGGTAAATATACTTATTTATATGTGATTTATATGGTTGTTATTTCCTTGTATTTCTGTTGGTTATATGCTGGTTATGAGTGAGTTTTATGACAGTGATAATGTATGGCTCTCATCATGTTTTGATTAATCATTGAATGTAAAATGAATATAAGGATTAATATATGGTAATGTAGTTATTGTGATGAGGGAACAAATCATAAACATAAACAAATATGTTTATCTAGGAAAACCCCCAAATTTGGGGCAAAACCCAACCAATGAAATTTCATTAAGCATTGGCCAAAACCTTGGCCAATCTGGCCAAGTAAGCCTTCACCGCTCACCTCCAGGCCTACATTACAATGAAGTATTCCCAGCCTTTTATAGGCTCCATTACATGCAATACCATGGGCTGAAAATCATGGGTGCACAATACCATGTGCCCAAAAACAACTATTATTTACCTTAGTCAACATTGAATCTATCCCGAGTCAAGTTTACCTAAAAATTCCCCCCTTAAACTTGACTTCGGGTTTCTTGACTAAATCCAGCCAAAATTGCTAAGTGAGACAACCCTGCTCACTCTAGCTCTTCCCCCCTCAATTTTTTTTTTTTTAAACCTAGGTAATTGTTAACTTGGCATCCCCCCTATCACCTAGATCTAACCCAGACTTTACCAGTGATTACCCAGGGGTACGCATGCCATACCAAGTCTTACAACAGTATGCCCATTTACATGTAGTAAATTAACTCCATTATAATAATAATATTTTTTTTTTTGTTTCATTGTTACTATCTTTGTACATATGAAATCAATGTCCATATAAAAAGAACCCATCTACCGGATTACATGGGTCACCAGCCTCTGTAATCGCCAATCCTTTAGGAGTTCTCTTCAGATACATGGTTCATCAATTAATTAATCCACGTGCACATATCCTCTCTCATTTTGACAGACTTTACTCTCCTAGTGCAGTGAAATTCAATGGCTCTGATACCATTTGTTAGAATTTACTGGAGAAATAATAAATTTACCAAGAGGAACAAAAAACCATAAAATAGCTAGCAACAAATCATAAACATAAACAAATATGTTTATCCGGGAAAAACCCCAAATCTGGGGCAAAACCCAACCAATGAAATTTCATTAAGTATTGGCCAAAACCCTGGCCAATCCAACCAAGTGAGCCTTCACCGCTCACCTCCAGACCTACATTACAATGAATTATTCCCAGCCTTTTATAGGCTCCATTACATGCAATACCATGGGCTGAAAACCATGGGTGCACAATACCATGTGCCCCAAAACCACTACTATTTACCTTAGTCAACATTGACTCTATCCCGAGTCAAGTTTACCTAACATATAAGGATTAATAGATGGTAATGCAGTTATTGTGATGAGGCATCAATGCTTCTTAGTGATTATCGGATAAGAGTGAGACCCATATGCTCAGATTTTTTGTTTTAACCTGTAGAATGCATATTTGTGACATGTTTGACGAAATGTTTGTCATGGTTAGTAGGGTTCAATTCAAGTCCTTGTTCAAGTATTTTCATTTGTATCATTGTTTCGATGCTACTTTTAATTTCTAGAAGTTCCATTGAGTTCTGGGTAGTGGCTTGAATCCTGGCCCTGAAAAAGTGGCACATAATCCAGAGTTATTGGCACAGAACTACCGGGAAAGTCCCCAGTTGTAGGCATTCCTTATTGTGGGAGTTACTGGAGGGTCCCATTCACATGCATGCCTATGTCATGGGAGAAAATGAGGCTTTAATGTGGTAAAATGCCAGGTTGTCTTAGGGACTTGTCACCTGGAAGGGTTGGATGGCTCCTAGGGGTTTTTTGCATATATATAATGTTAGGTTGGTTGTGTTCTGTTGGTTCCACTTCCTTAACTATTACATATGGATTTGAATCATATCATAGTAACGCTTCGTCACATGTTTACCCCAGTTTCCCAGTTAGTTGGGTAGATGTGGGAGGAGGGTGCTACAAAGTGGTTATGAGGATGGTTATGTTCTCCTTGGGTGATTTCTAGTTTCTGTTCTCCTTGGATGAATGTGTTTTCACATGTACTTTTCGGTTACATATAGGTCCTTGTGCTCTTGTTTTGTATGCATGGCATTGGTCATGATTGCAATGGTGTTGAAATGTGAAATTTGATGGTGTTACTGTTGAATGTATTTGTTGTGAGTGTATGTTGGTCGCGCATTGGTTATGTGTGTCAATGTTTATATGTTGTTATGCATACATTTGTTGGACGATGGTCATTGTACATGAAGTCATGGTATGTGGTTAGCATAGTTATGCATTGATAACTGGATAATGGCTGAAAATATGCTTACATGTTGATATGATTATGTTTATATGTGTATTGTGCTAATATGGTCGTTCTTGAAAATCAGATATCCTCCCCTAACTATACTAAGGTACACTAGTTTGTTTATGATTTGGTTTAGATAACATAATATACCTTGCAGGAAGAAGAGATCAAAGATGACTAGCAAGATGGTAGACTACAAAGATTATCCCAATGAATTAAATGAGATTCATGGTTTTTGGCACTCTTCTAAATTAGCAGACACATTGAGGAGTTTGAAGGAAAAATAAGTATTTTTAAAGCATTTAATGACATAATAATGCAGGCACAAGAGAAACAAGGAGAAGTCAATGTAGTAATTCTTTAGAGTTTATTAGAATTGCAGAGAGAGGGACCAATTTGTATAAAATATGGACAATAGCATAGGATTAATGGGGCCTATGGAAGTAGATCCCATAGTGGGTGTGAGTGTCTAAATGTTCAGTGATCAGATATTGTCTTTCAGGTTTATTTGGTAGTGGTCTTTGGTCAACTTTCATGTTTTCAAAAAAAAACTCAAATAAAATTTTGATCACTGAAATATTGTCTAGGTATGAATGCTACTCCCTTCACCCATCCATAGTCATCATAAATTTCAAGGTCATGAAATTCATCATCAATCTAGGTTCATATATCAGTCAACATCCCTCCATCTAGGTCATGGTCTAGGTTTCTTTTGTTTCTCCATCATAATCTCTAAATCATGTCATGAAAAAGGAAAATAAATGGTCATCGTTATTAGTTAAGTCACCTTCATTAGGAGTTAGCAAAGATAGGAAAATAAAGCAAAGGTAGTTTTTCTTTTCTCAAGAAGTATGCTACATGATCAAAGTTTTCAAAAATGATTTTTTCCCAAAGTGCTTTTAATTTCACTAAAGACAAAAATAAAATTTTGTGAGTTATAAAGGGAAATGAAGCTATTGAGTTCATTTCATACTTTGGTTTTCAAAAGAGCTCCTCTTTGATCCTCAAAACACTCCATAGCTATCTAAATATCGAATACAACCAGCAAAAATTGTTCCAAATTGCTCTATGCTACACTTCTGGTAGTTGTGCTACACTTCTAGTAGTTGCGCTACGCTTCTGGCAGTGTGATATGCTTTTGATTTTCAAGCTCCAAAGAGATATTTAAGGGTAAATTCAGCTTTTCTCAAGGTTCAGAGACCTCCAAAACAATAATTGAACGTTCCTCACATCTCATTCAAGTTAATTTCTTCAGCAAATGGTGGATTCCCTCCTCTAGGTTTTCTTCACTACATTTTTAGTTTCTTGCATGTTTGGCTTGTTTCAGTTGGAAAAACCCTAGTTTTATCACATAAAAACCTTCACACATCACCCATATTCCTTACCAAATCACTAAATATCATTCATATCCCTCCTTGCTACCATTTTCACTCAAACCCTATTTTTCACTATGATTTTGCAGAGAAACTAGGAAAACTCTGTGTTTTAACCTTTTTGGAATCTTTCCCATACCCATTTCCAAAAATTTCGCTTGCATTTTGTTTCTAACTCACCATCATATCTCCCCAAATTTTTAGGTATTTTTCCCTAACACCCTTCCATCTCGTTTCTGTCCCTAAAATCATTGTATCATTATCCCCTGTTTTCCTAATTTTTCACCTTCCCTTTCCATCACAACAAACTAGGGTTTTCCTTATTGACAAACATCATGGAAGGTGAGAAGAAGGCCCATAAGGGAGGTCATCATTCTAGGTTTGAGCCATCCAATTTTCAGGAGATAAATGCTTCTCCTTATGTCAAGAAATATTTTGAAGACAGTGGTTGTTTAAGATTTTGTGAAAGAGTTCAAGAGGTAGGTTGCCATGCTCAACTGACAAGCCTTTTTGCCACCAAATTTAGAGGAGATAAGGATAACATAGTAGGGATTGAGTTCACTTTATCACTTTATTGAGTTCACTTTATTAGCCTTAGAAACAGGTATCCTGAACCATGGAGAATTATGGTTCAAAGGGATGGACTTGGACATTGAGAACTATAAAATTTTCTTAAAACCACACTGCAAATATGCTCCTGAACACATCTTTCCTTTCAGGCATTTAATTGAAAGGTATGCCCCATTGATTAAGTTGATCATGAATTATTTTACATGTGAGGGGAGATTCTCAAGATTGTACTAGTACCATATAAGGATATTGATGCATTTCACTGCCACCTAGCCACTCAATTTCCCTCATTATCTATTTAGGAGTCTGGTCAAAATGACTGAAAAAGTACAAATCAAAGGCAAGGATCACCATACTAATTTTTTCCACCATGGTTTGGTCAAGCTTATAGTTTTCGCATCAGCTCTCAGGAATCAATATGTCTTGGGAAGCTTTCATGAAGTTAGTTGCTTTCATGCCCACTACTATTCTACCTATCATTCAAAGCATACCATCCGCATCAACAAAGCCAAAGGAGGTTGGCTCTTCAAGTAGACAAGTAGAAGTTCCAAAAACACCAACGGCTGAAATCACTCAAACCTATGAGAAGGGTAAAAGGATGGATTTTTCTCCTATGATCACCAAAGGTGTGATTTCACCTAAAATTACAGTTGAGAAAAGATAAACCATGGAGTAGCCACCTATGCATGATAGTGAGTCACCCTTGCAGTAGCATGAGGAGTAATCACCTATGGAGGTTGACATGGTAGAGCAGGTGGAAGATAAATTGCTCATTAATGATTGTAGAAACCAATCGGAGATGGGACGTCCACGTTCCACTCCACCATAGATTGGTTGAGGCAAGTATCACTTCAGTCAATCACCCTCGTGCCATATTCCAAGCATGAATGTGGGATCTCATCAAACACATCAATCACAACCAATCGCTTTTCCCTCCAGAATCTGCAACTAATATAACGAGGAGGGTGATGGGATATTAATGATAGCCTCGACTTTTAAAGGGTCAAGGCGAATTCCGTCTTTGGAGACTATGACTCCCAAAAGACGGCCAGAATCCACGCAAAAGACGCATTTATGAGGATTAAGCCTAATATTGTAGCGTCTACAGTGAAGGAAAATCTGGCGGAGGTGTTCAGGGTGGTCCTCTCGCCTAGCTGAATGAGCTGGCAAGTCGTCCAGATAAGGCTCAACGATATGGCGAATGTCATGGAACGGGTAAGACATCGCACGCTGGAAAGTGGCTCCAGCGTTCTTTAAGCCGAACGAGAGCTTTTTATAGGCGAAAGTACCCCATGGACAGATGAATGTAGTCTTGTGTTGATCCTCGGGTGCAATATTGATCTGATTATACCCGGAGAAACCATCCATCAAGGAATAAATCTCACTTCTGGCACATTCGTCGATAATTTGGTCTATGAACGGAGTGGGATAGTTATCTTTTGGACAGGCGTGATTAATGTCGCGGTAATCAACACAGACCCTAATAGTACCCTACTTTTTATCGACAGGGACAATGTTAGAAACCCATTCTGTGAGGGGGATAGGATAAATAAAGCCCGCGTTCAGAAGTTTTTCAACTTCTGCCTTGATTGCGGCGACTTTACGAGGATGCATCGGGCGTAAGCATTGGCGCACGGGCTTCGCACCAGGATAGGTTGGAATCTCATGCACTATGATACTAGGATCAATCCTCAGCATTTCCTCGTAGGACCAGGTGAACACATATCTGAATTCTTTAAAAAGATCAGTATAGACTTGAATCTCATCAAGAGAACAAGTCACTCCCACGTGTATATTCTCAACGATCCCCGATTTAATGGAGATGTTGATTGGGATGGTTTGAGTGATATTACTCAGGTTTCCCTCCGAAAGAACCTCGTGCGTCAAGATGGGCGTTTGGAGAGGAGGAGTAGGAACCTGAGATGCATAACGCTCTAGAATATCTGACATTGCCCCCAAGCTAGGCATGAAAGAGGAACGATGATGTCCATCGCTCCAAGGCAGCTCCTCAAGAGACATTGTTTCAACAATGGCTTCATCGGAAGGAAAAGTCTCTTTGAGAGGATCAGGTGAATCGGCCTGACCAAGCCAAGGGGATTGAGAGTAGAAATCTAGAGCCATGCTCAAAGGAGCATGCTGAGGAGGTGGAGGATCAGATGCGGCAACAATTTCACAGTAGCTAATTTCTACTGGAGTCAAGGGCATTGATTCTCAAAACTCAAACACCTGCTCAGGCGTAGGGATGAGCCAGGGGTCATCAGACCTGGAAATCATGTTAACTTGAGAGGTGTGCGGTGGTGGTGTGGGAAAAATACCCATGAGGACAGGGTCTTTGAAGAGACCCGGTCTTATACTGTCGAGGGGATTCAGAATCTGATCCACGTATGGAACGTTGTTCTCTGAGGTGGAGGTGAAGAAGGACAACTGATCCACTGTAACGATTTTTCCCTCGTGAGGGAACTTAAGAAGTCGAAAGATGGTGGACGGAACGCATAGCATGGCATGAGTCCAGCTGCGGCCGAGAAGTATATTGTAGTTGAGCCTGGCGTCAACCACCTCTACTTCTACGTTGACAGTCTTCCCCTGTAAAGTGATCGCTAAACTCTCGAGAACACCCAGGGGTTTAGATTCCCGACCATCAAATGCCTCTAGGGCATTGGGAGATGACAAAAGGGCTGGAGAGCCAATGGCCTTCCAGCAAGCGGACGACATAACACAGGTAGAGGCACCTTCATCCACGACGGCCCTATGGATGTTAAGACCGTTAATCCCGACTTGAATAACAAGAGCGATCTGATGTGGAAGTCGGGAGTGAAATTCTCTAAATCGAAGGTGAGAAGGCTCGAATCGGCGAGATCAATGCCACCGATTGCAGAAAGTAAAGCCTTCCGTTGCGAAGGACAACTTTGAAGAACTTCTAGTGCAGACATAGCAGAAGGCGCCTGTGCCAAATCCTCAACAATACTGTAGTGTTGAGCGGCACGAGCATTCGGATTATAAGAAGATCTTCAAAGAACACCTTTAGAAGGTGGCTTCACAACAGGTTCAGGAGTAGGCTTCTCGATTTCCAATGAACCAGAGACAGGTGGGGGAGGCGGTCCATCCGCAACTGCCTTCCCGGGTGCCTGCCGTGATTCGTTGTAATCCTTCGAACGCGTAGCGACAGAGATAGGTGCAGCACCATTCATCATAAAAACTTGGGACCCAAATGGTGTAGATGGTGACGGCTGTTCAACCATCTGGTTCTGCTGAGATGGGAATGGCTCTTTAAGAACTGTCGGAGTCTCTTTTGAGCCCTTGAGAAGTTGACTAACTTCGGATCATCGTGGACAATCCTTAGTATAATGGTCTCCTTCACAAATGAGGCAGGGGTACTTCGGTTTACGCTGAGAACCATCCTCAGTACGAGATTTGGATTCTGGCTTTGGGGCGTCGGATTTGGATTTACCTTTGCCCTTCTTTTTCCCTTTGGAGGTATTCTCCGCGGGATTGGCCTGAACGGCGTTAACCTCCGTGGTTTTTCCAGAATCTGACGGGGCGGGATGAGCAGGAGTATTGTTGGAAGAATTAGACTTCTGCTTCCCATTCGAAGATTTCTTCGAATTCTGAGACACGGAACCAATGACACCATCCACTGCAGGGGTAGGTGGAGCCTTAGAGGTTCCGGAGCGTGGGGCATCAGGCAAGATATCATAAAGCATGTCGGACTGAGAATATACAATATCCAGATATTGGGCACGTGCAATGGCTTTTTCTTCTGTCACACACACTCCCATCGCAATATCTTGAGCAATTTTATTCACGAAGGAGGTGGTGAACTAGTGAGTTAGTATCTGATCAGGTATATGAAACTTGATCAGTCTACGATGGCACCGCCACTCATGAATGTGATCAGAAATGTGAGTGGCTTTATCCTACTTCAAAGAAGTCAGGAGGTGCGTCTCGGCTTCATAGCGAACTGGTAACTGAAAGTGCGTCAGAAAAGCCATGGCTAAGGAATTGAAATCTTGGAAGATACCACGGGATAACTCGATATACCACTTAGCAGCAGCTCCAGTCAAAGTGCGCTGGAAGAGGCGCAGACGAATTGAATCATCGACCCAAGAGTTAGACGAACACCAAAGATGATACGTCATCACATGCGCTTGGGGGTCCTCCCCAGCTTTACCCTCAAACTTGGGGCAATCACCTGGTATCTTGGTAGGAACCGGAGGCCAATAAGGATTATGCAAAATCGGATCATTGGTCAATTTTGAAACATCCGACAACTCCAAGGTAGCCAGGAACGGCAATGGTGGATTGACCGGCATGCCAGGCCCGGGATGAGGACCGGTACCTGTACTCCACGCTGGTTGGGAATATCCCTGCCCCCATGGGTTATGTCCCGTAGGATTCTGACTGTAGGGGGTGTAGGTGCTATAACCAGACTGATTTGGCTGCTGGTAACCAGCGTGTGGGGCTTGATAACCAGAGTAGGGACCCTGATTATATTTCGGCCCAGTGTAAGCAGCATTTGGATTTGGCTGCTGAGTATAGGTAGAACCGGGTGGATGAGGATAATACTGAGAGCCTCGGGCTAGTTATAATTCGGTTGAGTTTGACCGTGAGGATAATAAACGCCCTGAGGATGAGTCAGCTGCTGATAGGTGGAACCCTGTGGAGCCTGATAACTAGGGCGCAACTATTGATTTGGTTGCGGCATCGAATAAATCGGCTGCTGGGCAGGGTTAATGGAATGGGCGGGCTGCCCTGAGTGAATAGGTTGACCCAGCTGAGCGGGCTGCCCTGAGTGAACAGGTTGACCCGGATAAACAGGCTGCGCCGGTTGCGCAGATTGACCTGGCTGTAAAGGAGCCCCAAGTTGTGCCAGATGGGCCGGTTGGCCTGGAGGCGGAACACCGGGTTGTACCGGATGGCCGGTTGGCCTGGTGGAGGAATAGAGCCAGGTGGTTGCTGGTAACCGGTTTGACCTGGAGCAGGACCATAGGATGGTCTCGGCGTATATGCAACGTTGGAAACAACAGGATACTGCAATTGCATAGGTTGAGAAGGCTGGATTTGCCCCCCAAGACCATAGACCGGTCCCGGTTGGTACCCCGGCTAAGGCTGCACAGGTTGACCGGAAGGGTTGTAATACTGTCCTTGCAGACCGTATAATGGCCCTTACTGGCCCGCAGGATAGCCTTGCACGGGCTGCCCCTGTGAGTCATAAGGATAGCCAGGTTGGCCCGAAGGTTGGCCTTGGAAAGGTTGCCCTTGCGGGTTATAAGCCTGGTTATAAGGTAAACCTTGAGCATGGAGGTGAGCCTCAGGAGCGGGTAGACGTAAAATGTCCCCGTGCTCATCATACTGACCTGGAAAAGCATACACGGGTGTACCATCCTGTGCATAGTGCGAAAAATAAGAGCGGTTGGGATCTTGGGAGGATGGTCCAACCTCGGGGTTCGGCTGTTGTAGGGACAACCGATACTCCTCCGGAGAAATGTTCTCCGGCATAGCAGTTGCTAAATAGACATCTTCAGGAGGCGGCATAGCCCTAGCGGAGGGTGTCGTGACAGCGGGTGCAGATGCAGCCACACAGACAGTGGGTCAAATGGGTACAAAAGTGATGGGTGTCTGCAGAGACACCCCCGGTGAAGGAGCAGCGGGCCTCGGCGAAGGAGCTGACACTCCCATAGAGGCTGCGGCGGAAATGATCTGACCCAAGGACCTGTACCCTGGTGGTAATGAGGGACTAGATGACATAGCAACTGGTTCAGAGTTGTCTCCCGGAAATAATCTTCTTGGGAAGAGCTAATAGTCTTCACCAGACGTTGGGATTTCCTCACCAGAATCACTCATGTTTGAGCCTGCCGCTAGATCTTGCAATAGACTGCGAGGACTAGAAGGAAAGACAGCAGCTATAAAAGGCGAACCTGATGTAAGAGAAAGGAAATTAGATCCTAATCTCAATTCAGACAAAGGGTCATAAAAGGGCCAATTGAACTCAACTGGTCCCCCAAAGGGTTGCTCAGAAAGCACCGGTCCCTCGTCAGGAAACTCGGAAACAATGGGCTGTTGTGGTTTAGCAGAGGATTGTAAAACCTCTGATGAATCGTCCATATAAGGACTACCAGTAGACGAAACCGAAGGTTCCGCCACTGTGGCAGAAATGACAAGAGGAAAAGATCAAACACACACACGGGCTGAAAAAGAGTCAAGACACACGATCAAACGGTCAACAAGAAAAATCTAACAGGGCGTGTGATCGTGGGTGATTAATTTTTACCACATTGAAAAATAAGAAACTTCACCGTTTCATGTTTTAAGAGTCGAGAAACGGTTGAAAAGGTGACTCTATCTCTTTCAGATTTGACACAAGCGTGAAAGGAAAAGCGCTTGGTGATCCTTTCAAATTTAGGGAGTCAGAAAAGATCAAATGACTGCTCAGGAATACTAGGAAAAAGGGTGTACCAAATAACCGTGAACTGCAATATACACCTTGGTTTCAATAATGAAAGAGAAATCAACCAAGGACTTTCCGTACGTGTAGGCAATCTCCCCGAATGCTGTGTTCGGTGTATCACGGGTATAGGGCGGCAGACTCGGCTTCCTATGGATAAAGGATTGAAACCTAGTGGGGTCTCCCTTTATATACGCGACGGTACGGGGAGCACAAGTCCGTACTAGCGCTGTCTAAAGCCAAGAGGTGAACGACAGCTACTAGGTTTTAAGACGCCGGAACACGTCTCTAGCCTAGACCTCTAAATGTGTTTCGTTAGATTTCAATGTTGCCTTAGTGTAAATTGAGTAGATTTTAAAGTTGATCTTCAATTACGTTTCAGTTTTCAGGCCCTAACGAATGTGCTGCCTCAAAAATCTCCTAAATGAAAAACTACATGCCACAGTACATTATTTCGTTCGATGAAAGCTAGCTACAGAAGAGTTGAAATCTTTTACACAAACAAAATGATCAGAAGACAATCAATGATATCTCTAATGCAACTAATGAAACTAAAAACTTTTCCTTCAAATTCACTAATTACTAGTAAAATCGAAAAGATTTCAATTTGCACTAATCAACCAAAAGCAAAAGAGATTTTTTTTTATTTTCAATGTTTGATAGCTAGATGCACTAAACAAACCGAAAACAAATAAGAAGCAATTCGAGAAATGATATTAAGAGAGAAAAACAAGCAAATTTCACTCAATGGCACAAACAATCAGATCTCAAATTGACAAAAAGTCTCTCAAAACCAAGAAAAGTCCCAAAGACACTAATGAGCCGTGTGATCTAGGCCCAAAATGAAGCGAGGCGAAATTCGAATGAAAACGAAGTCAGTCACTCAAAAAACGCAACAATATGATAGAAAACTATCAAACGAATGCAAGGAAGCAATTCCACAGCTGACTGAATGAACGGAAACCAAAAACTCCTAAGGGAGGCTTGACTCACAAAGGCACCTAGATGCCCTAGGGCTCATATGAAAAATTGAAAGAAATAGGCAAACAACCAAAGGAAGGAGGCTCCAACCAGTCAAACCAGGCTCCAATGCACTCAAACAGCCGAAAAAACAAGATCAAAATCACAAGTCAGCCTTAGAAAGCTTGAAACACAGCAAACCCTAATAGCTCACAGGATTGGCATGACTGTGAGCTTGAAATTAGCGCCAAAAAGGCAATGGCGCGGGTGATACACAGGCAACATGCGCCAATGGGCGCGACTGTTACGCCAAAAAGCACGCCAGCCAAGTTGACTATGGAAAAAATAAAAAACAAGCAATCTCAGACACAGACAAGTGAAAATAAGGCTAAAACAAAGCCAAACAAACAAGAAAATCCAGTCCAAAGAGTTGACCAAGCAAGAAAGACCAAGAAGTTAACCGGAAAGAGAAGACAAAACTCCAAGTTGTTCAGTCTGTAAACCAAACCGGAGATAGACTGAAGCAGCGTTGATCTACTCCGCTAATGCAAAGAAAAAGCATTTCGAAGGCTATCTGGCTATACTTCAGGCTCCGTCTATAGTTTACAAATCAAACAACAAGCTGAATCCCTAGCGGAGTCGCCAAATTGTTGAGGAGGTAAATCCCCTCTGCAGATAGAGGCGATCCCTACTAGCCCAGATCGGGTCTAGCAACAATCAAACACGCTACAATGCAGGTTCCTAATTGTAATTAAACCAACTTGCGAGGAAGGCTTACCTGGAATCCAATGCTGTCGTCTTTAGAAGAGGTGGTGCTCTCGTTCCTTTGCCCTGGCAGATCACAGCCCTCACGATCTCCGTGGTCGGACACCTGCACATGCAAGAAACAACACAAACGCAACGTAAAATCCAGTGCATACAACTATATATCAGTCGAAGAGGACATAAGTCATGAACATAATTAATAACAAGAGTGGAACCATAACCGATAGTCGCTTATCATTAAAGAGTCAAAAGAAGAATACAACCATAGCTTCGATGCGGCATTCTCATTTAACGGGTCGTCAGCACAACATGTCTCGATAAAGCCTGTCAGGAATGGGACAAGCCTCTCTCTTCGGATACTTGGCAATAGTCTCCTTGCTTGGATTGGCCTTAAGGGAATCAAGAAGGCTTTTGCAGCATGAAAGCTCTTGGGAACTTAGAAATTCTGCCACTCTTTGGAACTAGCTTGCAAATGGAAATGGGCAAGCTTTTATAGAAGGAGGAAGGGGAGTTGGGATCCCTATAATTATGGGATTGGCCCTATCATCAAGGAAGCTTCCATGAGAGGCGGCAAACCACTTCCTCTCTATGGAAATCCGTAGCCAAACCTCCCAACTCAGGATAGAAATCAGCCCAGTAATTTGTTAGGATGAAACTTCCGCCTTTTATTTTTAAAAAACACCTCTTAATATGGTTGGCGCGGGTGCGGCTCTATGACAGAGCGCCAATTGGCATGCCCTCTTTGGAGGATTTGCCCCCTTGGCGCGAGGGCTGAACTATGGAACCGCGCCAATGGAAAAAGAGCTATTTTTAGGGTTTTTTGCAGGGAGATGTCTTCAGGGCAATTAAAGCTCATCTTCAGAGGGATGCAATGAAAGTATTTTCAAGTCTTGTCTCTGCTCACAGGTCACGGAATGAGCCCTCCAATGTGCGGGATGGGGATTGCAAGGACGGTGACAAATTGTTGTGTAACAGATGCCCCCTAAAGCATGAGGCTCGAGAGAGAGAGAGGGGTGAAATGCTTTACGAGAACATGCCGACTGAAAACACTGCCATCGGAAAACCTGCGGAGCGAAGTACAACTGATGTCTCAGATACATGATATATATGCGTGGTATGGGCGCAGCCATCCATAACAGAGTGTACAATAATCTAGATCCAAGGCATGGACGCAACCATCCAATGAAGATCGATAAATAGACTCAGGTATGGTCGCAGCCATCCAATCAGTGAGTCATGTAAATAATAATCCACAATATCGCAGCCTGGATTACAACAGACACAATCCAGGGTCTTGCGCTCCATCTCGACCCGAAAAAGTACAAGTTCAAGCATGCGAATATGTGAGTTGAAGTCGAACATGAAAGACCATCGTCTGATTACCAGCCAATGATGAAAGTTGTTAACAGACGCGAGAGGAACCACCAATAATGACAATGGCCCTCAAGGTACTATAGGTACAATCTACGACATGTGAATCAATGAGCTAGCGTCGAACACCCGTAGAATCACTCGATCGGAGGCCAATGATGAAAACCTCACGTCGAATGCGACGAACCTGCCATTGAGGCATGCAGGCTCCAAGGTACCATAAGGGAGTCTCTAGATCATCTTCCTGGATAATGAGCTGAAGTCGACAAGAAGTGACCTCGATTGAAGGTGGGCCATAGTGTTTCCCACATCATCGACACGAAACAGAGGAACATGATGTTTTTTGTGAATCAGGATCAAATGAGAATCAGAGGAAGGTTGATATTTTGCAGAGGTCAACTTCTCTTGAACATATAACGGCACAATAGTGGATTTGGCAGTATTTGACATCAACGGATCAGAGGTCATGGTGACGAGGCAATGAGCAAATGAGAGGTCAAAAGGGATTATCCAAACCCACGGAGGCAAGTGAAGAATGAGATGAGATGTCCCCAACCCGACACGAATGCAGACAAGTGCCATGTTCAAGAGCGACATACTGTCGACACGACAATGATGCTGGTTCCATTTTCCCCCACCATTTCTGGCGAGTACCCCAATTATTTTTGATAACAAGCTTGAAGGGGATAGCATATGCTTGTAATATAAGTCCGCCCTTCGGGCAAATCCATCCTAGTACATTTAACGAGCCCTAGGAAGGAGAAACTCGGAGAACGTCATTTCGACTGAATCCAATGTCATCAGGGTTTAACGAGTCTGACAAAGGAAGAACTCGACGTCTTTTCATATTTAGAGAGTTTGAAAAGACAACAGAAAAGTAAACTCCAGCGGTCCCTTTTCGTAGATAGTTCCTCGGACCCGAAAAGGTAGAAAACAATACCCGAGAAAACCTCCTAGTCGCGATAGGCTAGGGTATTCCTTTTTCGTAAATAATCCATCCCAGCCCAAAAAAGGGGTAAACGTATACTGGGTAGATGTCGATTCGTGTCCACTTTAACGAGATCGAAACGACAAGGGCATCGACAATCTTTTCATGTTTAGAGAGTCAGAAAAGAGCTGAAAGATGACTCCAGAGTGACTTTTTCGTGTATTTACCGAGTCCGAAAAAGTATAAAATATAACTCGTTTCACCGTTTAAGTTGCGTAAAAGACCTGTCGCTGCACAAAAAGCAAGTGTAAAACCCATTTTTGACACAAATATATTAAAATATTCAGAAAAATAACTATTTTGAGTTCAAAAAGTTATAAATATGTCAAATGGTAAAAATAAAATTACTTTTTACTATTTACCTCACCGAAGAGCAGCAGTGGTCCAATTTGTGTGCGAACTTCTGACAGTGATTGCGACTGATCCGCGCTACCATTCATATTCCCGTCAGTTCCAGGTAAGAAGTGCTTCTTTGTACTCCATTTCAATCCGTTTTTCATAGATTTTTATTGTATATTAGACTTCTTATGAGGAATTTTTTAATTTTTAAGGCTCCGCCCACTGGCGCGGGTATCCAGCACGGACCCACGCCAATGGAATTTTATTTCCAAAGGGCCCGCGCCAACTGGCGCGACTATTGGGAAAACAGTCGCGCCAGCGGCGCAATACAATTTTCCACTTGAAATTTCCACATAATGAATGAATTGCATGAATTTTCAAGGATAGCAAAGGTCTAATTGAAGTTTTTTGACCATGTCAATGCAGGCAATGGATCAAAATGGTCATTGAGTGGAAAGAGAGGGAGCACGGTGAAGAGGATGAACAAGCCATGGAGAATGAAACTTGCATGAATGCCCTCAAGAACTGTGGGCTAAAAAAGTTCTTCCTGACACCTTGTTTATGAGCTCAGCCCGAGCTTCTACAATACCTGATCAGCATATGGGACGAACAGGAACAAGCGTTCAAGTTACGGGACCAGGTATTATAAATGGAGGTTTCTAACATATAATTCATAACCAGATTATCGCGCAGAGGTCTGGTGCCCATATTGCCAGGGAGCAGACCATCTGGTGAGAATATGGAGCAAGTGATGGCACGAGTGTGTCCAGGGGCACGACTAGGATCAGGAAGTGGAAAGGTGGACATCCATAATATTCCTGATTTAGCACTCAGGGTAGTGCTTCATACCATCACGTGGGCCGCGGGATCGCAGGCACCGCACGAGGCAACAAAGGCCCAACTCCTACTGGCCTCAGAGTGCATGGGTCCCCTATTTTTCGACTGGGCTACAGCCGTGACAATAAATATCAAGAGACAGCTCACGAAGTGCAAGCAGGCCAAACTGAAACAGTTTGGCTACGGTTCCATCCTGGTATCGTTCATTCTGGAACGATTACCAATCTTCCAGGGCCAAGGGGCCATAGTAGCTGAGCCGATTCCACGAGAGCCAAGAATGGCTCGCTGGGCAGCACTGATGCCCAGAGCTGGAGGAGGCCAACAGATGTCCTGGAGGCCGGAGTTTTTTGGGTGGTTGCGGCGTCAGTTGATCGTAGTGGAAGACTGGCCATATGCAGGAATCGATTTCACTGGTGATCCAAATCTCCCACTGTCGGAGGGAGATAATTGGAACGAGGAGTTGGGTATGATCTCTTCTCTTTTTGATTTTTATGTTTTATGATTTTTTTGTTAATACATATTCAGCCTGACACATTTTATATGTATGCAGACGTGGGCCTAGAGAGACCAGCCGTTATGTCTCCTATCGCATGGAGGACTCTTCCCGCATCTGATCCTCAGGCAGAGGGTGCAGAGGGGGGGGGAGTTAATCCAGAATCTCGAGGGCATTGCCCGAGGGATCCCAGACTACGCCCGGCTGGCGGATGTACCGATGGCGTACCAGAGACATACGGTGGGAGTGCCTAGTCGCCTCCACCGACTTCTGAGACACTTAGTGCGTGCAGTCACTTGTTATCATGAGCACCATGCGGATTAGACTCCTAGGGCTTTTATCATGCATATTTTTTGAGAGACATGTCGTCTCCGGATGTATTAAGATGAACATATATATTTTTTGATTCTATGCGACGCACACTATGTAAACATTTCGATATCTATATATATACATATCTATTTCTGGATGGATCTTTCTTTTTCATGTGATGTTGTTTTACAAATTGCACAAATGTCTATCTAACACCAAATTAGCTACTGCATCTGTTAATGTATTCATATGCCTGGGTATATGTTGATATGTAATATAGTCAAAATTTCTTTCCAGTAAACGAATACGCAAATACAGACGTAAAATGGATGGGTTTCTGACCGAATAATGACCATTAAGTTGTAATACTACAAGTTGCGAGTCTAGATACACAAGTAATTCACGGATACTAAGGTTTACAGCCTCAGTTAATAATTCTAATACAGCACTATATTCTGCGATGTTATTTGTAGTACGTCCCAGACACACACCTTGCAGGTTTACCAACTCTCCAGCAGGATCGTAGATTACCCAGGCCGCCGAAGACAGATTCATGGTACTGCGGGAGGCACCATCCGCGAAACCAACAAACGGACGAATGGACATCTGCACAATCAGGAAGACTCGATCAGCAGACAGATTTTTACATTGCACACCACACCACACATGCACACAAATGAAAAACACACACCTATGTACACACACCACACCAAAAATGACTTTAAGCGTAGTATTTTTTCAGGTACAGCCCATTCCTGGGCTGCGCCAGCGGAACTCCTTCATAATATATAAGCTCATAAGCCCCATTCTTCAAAACGCGTTTTACTATGTAGGGCCCATGACACATGGGTTGGAACTTACCAACCCCAAGCTTGTCATGTGCTTGATCATACAGGAGGACGAGGTCCCCTTCGACAAAGGAACAAGGAGAAACCGATTGATCGAAGTGAGCTTTGACCCGCTTCTTTTGTGCTTCAATGACTAAAGCAGCCAAGCGGCGGTTTTCATCTAACCGTTCTAGATACAAAAGACGCTCTTCCTCAGTAGAAGTGTCGGGTAGAAGTGCTACAGCTAATTTCAACGAAGGAATCTCGCATTCAACCAGAAGAGTTGCTTCCAAACCATACACCAATTGAAATGGTGTGAATCCAGTTGCACTCTTTGCAAACGTCTGGTATGCCCATAGAGCTAAGAACAGTTGGAGGTGCCAATTGGATTTGTGGATACCAACTGTTCGTTGAAGCATAGTGACCAGAACCTTGTTCACTGCTTCAACCTGGCCATTTGCCTGAGGGTAATATGGCGTTGAGCAATCGTGGTGTAAGCCCAACCTTGAAGTCAGCTCGGTCATCATATAATCTCGGAAATGAGTACCATGGTCAGTAACGATGGCTTGAGGGACCCCGAAACATGCAATGATGTGGTTGAAGATGAATTGGGTAGCTGTATTACCGTCGGCAGCTAGTGTAGGCATTTCTTCGGCCCACTTGGTGAAGTAGTCGAGAGCGACAATTATATACGCATGCCCCCCGACCAAATGAGGGTTACATGTCATAAAATCCACACCCCATTTCGCAAAAGGGCCGACGGTAATAACAGGATGCAAAGGGAGAGGCGGCGCGCACATCTTGCGCTGAAACACCTGGCACACATGACATTTACGGACTGCAATGATACAGTGTTTGAATATTGATGGCCAGAAGTAACTTGCTTGCAGAATTTTTTGGGCAGTGGCATATCTGGACATATGTCCACCACAGGCGCCACTGTGGCAGTCATTTAGTACCCTTTCAGCCTCTTCCAAGGTTAGGCATCGACGGAGCACCGAAGCTACTCCAACGCGGTATAAGGTATTTCCTACGATGCGGTAGGGTTGAGACTGATGCCGAATCCGACATCAGGCATCTTTAGTCAACTCAGACCGAAATTTGGAGGTCTGAAGATACACAATTATGTCATTGTACCAAGAGTCGTGAGTACTGATAAGGAAAAGACTTTCGTCCGGGATATGATCCTCAGAGAGTGAAGGAGTGGAGTCTGTCGGGAGTGAGCATATAAGATCCATGAAAACGAGTGATTTGGTTGACTTAGTAGTAGTGAACTCTAAGTCAAACTCCTGTAGGATAACGATCCATTTGGAGTATTTTCCCTCCAGTAATTGTCGAGAGAGAATATATGTCATGGGGTTGCAATCCGAAACCACTGTTATTGTACGCAATAGGATGTAATGGCGAAAACGATGCACAGCGTGTACTGTGGCTAACGCCAACTTCTCGACGTGAGCATAATACGTTTCTGTGTCGAGAAGATTCTGTGATAGGTAATAAACGACATGTTCATCACCATCATCGTCATCCTGCACCAGAACCATAGCTATGGTGCTAAATGCTGCGGCGAGATACAACGTAAAATCGCGGTGATAGTCCGGAGGACGAAGCAAAGGAGCATTAACAAGTAATGTCTTCAGCTTCTCAAAGGATTGTTGAGCGATTTCGTCCCAATGGAAGGGAACGTTTTTCTTTAATAGGAACGTGAATCCTTTGGCCACCTCGGCGTAGTTCGGGATAAAGCGTCGAAGGAAGTTCGCTTTTCCCTCCAAACTCTGCAACTGATATAACGAGGAGGGTGATGGGAGATTAATGATAGCCTCGACTTTTAAAGGGTCAAGGCGAATTCCGTCTTTGGAGACTATGAATCCCAAAAGACGGCCAAATTCCACGCAAAAGACGCATTTATGAGGATTAAGCCTAATATTGTAGCGTCTACAGTGAAGGAAAATCTGGCGGAGGTGTTCAGGGTGGTCCTCTCGCCTAGCTGAATGAGCTGGCAAGTCGTCCAGATAAGGCTCAACGATATGGCGAATGTCATGGAACGCGTAAGACATCGCACGCTGGAAAGTGGCTCCAGCGTTCTTTAAGCCGAACGGGAGCTTTTTATAGGAGAAAGTACCCCACGGACAGATGAATGTAGTCTTGTGTTGATCTTCGGGTGCAATATTGATCTGATTATACCCGGAGAAACCGTCCATCAAGGAATAAATCTCACTTCCGGCACATTCGTCGATAATTTGGTCTATGAATGGAGTGGGATAGTTATCTTTTGGACAGGCGCGATTAATGTCGCGGTAATCAACACAGACCCTAATAGTACCCTGCTTTTTATCGACAGGGACAATGTTAGAAACCTATTCTGTGAGGGGGATAGGATAAATAAAGCCCGCGTTCAGAAGTTTTTCAACTTCTGCCTTGATTGCAGCGGCTTTACGAGGATGCATCAGGGGTAAGCGTTGGCGCACGGGCTTCGCACCAGGATAGGTTGGAATCTCATGCACTACGATACTAGGATCAATCCCCAGCATTTCCTCGTAGGACCAGGCGAACACATCTCTGAATTCTTTAAAAATATCAGTATAGACTTGAATCTCATCAGGAGAACAAGTCACTCCCACGTGTATATTCTCAACGATCCCCAGTTTAACGGAGATGTTGATCGGGATGGTTTGAGTGATATTACTCAGGTTTCCCTCTGAAAGAACCTCGTGCGTCAAGATGGGTGTTTGGAGAGGAGGAGTAGGAACCTGAGATGCATAACGCTCTAGACAATCTGACATTACCCCCAAGCTAGGCATGAAAGAGGAACGATGATGTCCATCGCTCCAAGGCAGCTCCTCAAGAGACATTGTTTCAACAATGGCTTCATCAAAAGGAAAAGTCTCTTTGAGAGGATCAGGCGAATCTGCCTGACCAAGCCAGGGGGATTGAGAGTAGACATCTAGAGGCATGCTCAAAGGAGCATGCTGAGGAGGTGGAGGATCAGATGCGGCAACAATTTCACAGTAGCTAATCTCTACTGGAGTCAAGGGAATTGATTCTCCAAACTCAAACACCTGCTCAGGCGTAGGGATGAGCCAGGGGTCATCAAACCTGGAAATCATGTTAACTTGAGCGGTGTGCAGTGGTGGTGCGGGAAAAATACCCATGAGGACGGGGTCTTTGAAGAGACCGGGTCCTATACTGTCGGGGGGATTCGGAATCTGATCCACGTATGGAACTTTGTTCTCGGAGGTGGAGGTGAAGAAGGACAAATGATCCACCGTAACGATTTTGCCCTCGTGAGGGAACTTAAGAAGTCGAAAGACGGTGGACGGAACGCATAGCATGGCATGAGTCAAGCTACAGCCGAGAAGTATATTGTAGTTGAGCCTGGCGTCAACCACCTCTACTTCTACGTTGACAGTCTTCCCCTGTAAAGTGATCGCTAAACTCTCGAGAACACCCAGGGGTTTAGATTCCTGACCATCAAATGCCTCTAGGGCATTGGGAAATGACGAAAGGGCTAGAGAGCCAATGGCCTTCCAGCAAGCGGACGACATAACACAGTTAGAGGCACCTTCATCCACAACAGTCCTATGGATGTTAAGACCGTTAATCCCGACTTGAATAACAAGAGAAATCTGATGTGGAAGTCGGGGGGTGAAATTCTCTAAATCGAAGGTGAGAAGACTCGAATCGGCTGGATCAATGCCACCGATTGCGGACAATAAAGCCTTCTGTTGCGAAGGAAAATTTTGAAGAACTTCTAGTGCAGACATAGCAAAAGGCACCTGTGCCAAATCCTCAACAATACTGTAGTGTTGAGCGGCACGAGCATTTGGATTATAAGAAGATCTTCGAAGAACACCTTTAGAAGGTGGCTTCACAATAGGTTCAGGAGTAGGCTTCTTGATTTCCAACGAACCAGAGACAGGTGGGGGAGGTGGTCCATCCGCAACTGCCTTCCCGGGTGCCTGCCGCGATTCGTTTTAATCCTTCGAACATGTAGCGACAGAGATAGGTGCAGCACCATTCATCATAAAAACTTGGGAACCAAATGGTGCAGATGGTGAAGGTTGTTCAACCATCTGGGTCTGCTGAGATGGGAATGGCTCTTTTAGAACTGTTGGAGTCCCTTTGGAGCCTTTGAGAAGTTGACTAACTTCAGATCGTCGTGGACAATCCTTGGTATAATGGTCGCCTTCACAAATGAGGCAGGGGTACTTCGGTTTACGTTGAGAACCATCCTCAGTATGAGATTTGGATTCTGGCTTTGGGGTGTCGGATTTGGATTTACCTTTGCTCTTTTTTTTCCTTTTGGAGGCTTTCTCCGTAGGATTGGCCTGAACGGCGTTCACCTCCACGATTTTGCCAGAATCTGACGGGGCGGGATGAGCAGGAGTATTTTTGGAAGAATTAGACTTCTGCTTCCCATTCGAAGATTTCTTCGAATTCTGAGACACGGAACCAATGACACCATCCACTGCAGGGGTAGGTGGGGCCTTAGAGGTTTCGGACCATGGAGCATCAGGCAAGATGTCGTAAAGCATGCTGGACTGATAATATACATGATCTAGATATTGGGCACGCGTAATGGCTTGTTCCTCCGTCACACACGCTCCCATCGCAATATCTTGGGCGATTTTATTCACGAAGGAGGTGGTGAACCAGTGAGTTAGTATCTGATCAGGTATATGAAACTTGATCAGTCTACGACAGTGCCACCACTCATGAATGTGATCAGAAATGTGAGTGGCTTTATCCTGCTTCAGAGAAGTCAGGAGGTGCGTCCCGGCTTCATAGCGAACCGGTAACTGAAAGTGCGTCAGAAAATCCATGGCCAAGAAATTGAAATCTTGGAAGATGCCACGGGATAACTCGATGTACCACTTAGCAGTAGCTCCAGTCAAAGTGCGCTGGAAGAGGCGCAGACGAATTGAATCATCGACCCAAGAGTTAGACGAACACCAAAGATGATACGTCATCACATGCGCTTGGGGTTCCTCCCCAACTTTACCCTCAAACTTGGGGCAATCACCTGGTATCTTGGTAGGAACCGGAGGCCAATAAGGATTATGCAAAATCGGATCATTGGTCAATTTTGAAACATCTGGCAACTCCAAGGTGGCCAGGAATGGCAATGGCGGATTAACCGGCATGCCAGGCCCGGGATGAGGACCGGTACCTATACTCCACGCTGGTTGGGAATATCCTTGCCCCCATGGGTTTTGTCCCGTAGGATTCTGACTGTAGGGGGTGTAGGTCGTATAACCAGACTGATTTGGCTACTGGTAACCAGTGTGTGGGGCTTGATAACTAGAGTACGAACCCTGATTATGTGTCAGCCCAGTGTAAGCAGCATTTGGATTTGGCTGCTGAGTATAGGTAGAACCGGGTGGATGAGGATAATACTGAGAGCCTCGGGGCTGGTTATAATTCGGTTGAGATTGACCATGAGGATAATAACCGCCCTAAGGATGAGTCAGCTGCTGATAGGTGGAACCCTGCGTAGCCTGATAACTAGGGCGCAGTTGTTGATTTGGCAGTGGCATTGAATGAATCAGCTATTGGGCAGGGTTAATGGAATGAGCGGCCTGCCCTGAATGAACAGGTTGACCCGACTGAGAGGGCTGCCCTGGGTGAACAGGTTGACCCGGATAGACAGGTTGCGCCGGTTGCGCAGGTTGACCTGGCTGTAAAGGAGCCCCAGGTTGTGCTAGATGGGCCGGTTGGCTTGGAGGCGGAACACCAGGTTGTACCGGGTGGGCCGGTTGGCCTAGTGGAGGAATAGGGCCAGGTGGTTGCTGGTAACCGGTTTGACCTGGAGCAGGACCATAGGATGGTCCCGGCATATATGTAACGTTAGAAAAAATAGGATACTGCGGTTGCATAGATTGAGAAGGTTGGATTTGCCCCCCAGAACCATAGACCGGTCCCGGTTGGTACCCCGACTGAGGCTGCGCAGGTTGACCGGAAGGGTTGTAATACTATCCTTGCGGACCGTACGATGGCCCTTGTTGGCCCATAGGATAGCCTTGCACGGGCTGCCCCTATGGGTCATAAGGATAGCCAAGTTGGCCCGAAGGTTGGCCTTGGAAAGGTTGCCCTTGCGGGTTATAAGCCTGGTTATAAGGTAAACCTTGAGCATGGAGGTAAGCCTCAGGAGCGGGTAGACGCAAAATGTCCCCGTGCTCATCATACTAACCTGGAAAAGCATACACGGGTGTACCATCATGTGCATAGTGCGAAAAATAAGAGCGGTTTGGATCTTGGGAGGATGGTCCAACCTCGGGGTTCTGCTGTTGTAGGGACAACCGATACTCCTCCGGAGAAATGTTCTCCGGCATAGCAGTTGCTATATAGACATCTTCAGGAGGCGGCATAGCCCTCGCGGAGGGTTTCGTGATAGCGGGTGCAGATGCAGCCACACAGACAGTGGGTCAAACAGGTACAAAAGTGATGGGTGTCTGCAGAGACACCTTCGGTGAAGGAGCAGCGGGCCTCGGCGAAGGAGCTGACACTCCCATAGAGGCTGCGGCGGAAATGATCTGACCCAAGGACCTATACCCTGGGGGTAATGAGGGACTTGATGACATAGCAACTGGTTCAGAGTTGTCTCCCGGAAATAATCTTCATGGGAAGAGCTGATAGTCTTCACCAGACGTTGGGATTTCCTCACCAGAATCACTCATGTTTGAGCCTGTCGCTATATCTTGCAATAGACGGCGAGGACTAGGAGGAAAGACAGCAGCTATAAAAGGCGAACCCGATGTAAGAGAAAGGAAATCAGATCCTAATCTCAATTCAGACCAAGGGTCAGAAAAGGGCCAATCAAACTCAACTGGTCCCCCAAAGGGTTGCTCAGAAAGCACCGGTCCCCCGTCAGGAAACTCGGAAACAATGGGCTACCAGAGCCAGGGCAAGAGATCAGAAACTTCCAGATGAATCGTCCTCATAAGGACGACAAGAGACCCAAACCGAAGGTTCCGCCACCGTGGGCGTAAATGACAAGAGGAAAAGACCAAACACACACACGGTCAAAAGAGTCAAGACACACGCATCAAACGGTCAACAAGAAAAAATCTAACAGTATGTGATCGGTGATTAATTTTTACCACATTGAAAAATAAGAAACTTCATCATTTCACATGTTTTAAGAGTCGAGAAATGTCAAAAAGTAGACTCTATCTCTTTCATACTCTGACACAAGCGTGAAAGGACAAGCGCTTGGTGATCCTTTCAAACTTAGGGACGTAAAAGATCAAATGACTACTGTGAATACTAGGCAAAGGGTGTACCAAATAACCGTGAATTGCAATATACACCTTGGTTTCAAAATGAAAGAGAAATAACTACGTAAATAACACTTACTACAGTACCCCCGAATGTTAGGTTCGAAATACAGCATAGGGCAGTTGCATTTGGTTTCCTATGGATAAAGGATTGAATCCTAGAGGGGTCTCCCTTTATATACACGACGGTACGGGGAGCACAAGTCCGTACTAGTGCTGTCTAAAGCCAAGAGGCGAACGACAGCTACTAGGTTTTAAGACGCCGGAACACGTCTCTAGCCTAGACCTCTAAATGTGTTTCGTTAGATTTCAATGCTGCCTTAGTGTAAATTGAGTAAATTTTAAATTTTATCTTCAATTACGTTTCAGTTTTCAGGCCCTAACGAATGTGTTGTCTCAAAAATCTCCTAAATGCAAAACTACATGCCACAGTATATCATCTCGTTCGATGAAAGCTAGCTACAGAAGAGTTAAGAGCTTTTTACACAAACAAAATGATCGGAAGACAATCGGTGATATCTCTAATGCAACTAATGAAATTAAAAACTTTTCGTCCAAAGTCACTAATTACTAATAACATCGAGAAGATTTCAATTTGCACTAATCAACCAAAAGCAAAAGAGATTTTTTTTATTTTCAATGTTTGATAGCTAGATGCACTAAAAAAACCGAAAACAAATGAGAATCAATTCGAGAAATGACATTAAGAGAGAAAAACAAGCAGATTTCACTCAATGGCACGAACAATCAGATCCCAAATCGACCAAAAGTCTCTAAAAACCAAGAAAAGTCCCAAAGACACGAATGAGCCGTGTAATCTAGGCCCGAAATGCATCAAAGCGAAATTCAAATGAAAACAAAATCAGTCACTCAAAAAACATAATAAAATGATAGACAACTGTCAAACGAATGCAAGGAAGCAATCCCAAAGTCGACTGAACGAACGAAAACCAAAAAACTCCCAAGGGAGGCTCGACTCACAAAATCACCTAGATGCCCTAGGGTTCGAATGCAAAATCGAAAGAAATAGGCAAACAACCAAACGATGAAGGTTACAACCAGTCAAACTAGGCTCCAGTGCACTCAAACAGCCGAAAAAACAAGATCAAAATCACAATTCAGTCTTAGAAAGCATGAAACACAGCAAACCCTAATAGCTCACAGGATTGGCGCGACTGTGAGCTTGAAATTAGCGCCAGAAAGGCAATGGCGTGGGTGATACACAGGCAACCTGCGCCAATCGGCGCGACTGTCACACTGAAAAGCACGCCAGCCGAGTTTACTATGGAAAAATGAAAAACAAGCAATCTCAGACACAGACAAGTGATGACAAGGCTAAAACAAAGCCAAACAAACAGGAAAAACCAGTCCAAAGAGCTAACCAAGCAAGCAAGGCCAAGAAGTTTACCGGAAAGAGAATACAAAACTCCAAGTTGTTCAGTCCGTAAACCAAACCGGAGATTGACTGAAGTTGCGTTGATCTACTCCGCTAATGCAGAGCAAATGCGTTTCGAAGGCTATCTGGTTGTGCTTCAGGCTCCGTCTATAGCTTACAAATCAAACAACAAGTTGAGTCCCCAGTGGAGTCGCTAAATTGTTGAGGAGGTAAATCCCCTCTGCGGACAGAGGCGATCCCTACTAGCCCAGAACGGATCTAGCAACAATCAAACATGCTACAGTGCAGGTTCCTAATTGTAAATAAACCGACTTGTGAGGAAAGCTTACCTGGAATCCAACGCTGTCATTTGTAGAAGAGGTGGTGCTCCCGTTCCTTTGCCTTGGCAGATCACAATCCTCACGATCTCCATGATCGGACACTTGCACATGCAAGAAACAACACAAACGCAAGCATAAAATCCATTATATACAACTATATGTGAGTCGAAGAGGACATAACTCATGAACATAATCAAGAACAAGAGTGGAACCATAACCAATAGTCGCTTATCATTAATGAGTCAAAAAGAAGAATACAACCATAGCTTCGACGTGGCATTCTCCTTTGGCGGGTCGTCAGCAAAACATGTCTCGATAAAGCCTGTCAAGGATGGGACAAGCCTCTCTCTCCGGATACTTGGAAATAGTCTCCTTGCTTGGATTTGGCCTTAGGGAATCAAGAAGGCTCTTGCAGCATAAGGATGTGAAAGCTCTTGGGAACTTGGAGATTAGCTTGCCATGGAGATGAGCAAGCTTTTATAGAAGGAGGAAGGGGAGTTGGGATCCCTATAATTATGGGATTGGCACTATCATCAAGGAAGCTTCCATGAGAGGTGGCAAACCACTTCCTCTCTATGGAAATCCGTAGCCAAACCTCCCAACTCAAGATAGATATCAGTCCAGGAATTTGTTAGGATGAAACTTTTGCCTTTTATTTTTTAAAAACACCTCTTAATATGGTTGGTGCGGGTGTGGCTCTATGACAGAGCGCCAATTGGCGCGCCCTCTTTGGAGGATTTGCCCCCTTGGCGCGAGGGTTGAACTGTGGAACCGCGCCAATGGAAAAAGAGCTATTTTTAGGGTTTTTTGCAGGGAGATGTCTTCAGGGCAATGAAAGCTCATCTTCAGAGGGATGCAATGAAAGTAGTTTCAAGTCTTGTCTTTGCTCACAGGTCACGGAATGAGCCCTCCAATGTGCGGGATGGGGATTGCAGGGACGGTGACAAATTGCTCTGTAACACTCACAAAGTTTATAACAAAGTCTATTTCTTTAAATGACCAACTACTGCAACAACAAGAAATATTATGCCAAAGAATAACAGAATGGAACTCTTATTGTGAAGAAAGTGATAAAATCACTAATCATGTCGTAGATTTATGACATGATTATGATTTAGTTGAAAAAAGAGTTAATGACTATTTGGCCTGGAAAAATACAGAAGAAGGGAAAATAGCAGGTGCACCTACAAACAATTAAAATCACAAAGAAATACTTTTTAATAATTGGGATGCACAGATCAGGAAGGCAGAGCAAGCGGCAGAAGAAGCAGCCACAGGAGCCAGCAGTATTATTAATTGTATAAATGAAAATTTACACAAGGCAAATCTGATCTCTGAAACTACTCCAGGATACCTACCAAAAGCACAGCTACTGCAAACAGAATGGAAACAGAAAGCCCAAGAGAAGGCATAATTGATTAAAGGATTAACAAAGTTAAAAAGGGATTCTTACTGGGCATGTCTGGTAAAACCACACAGCCAGTGTATGACTCTCGAGTGTATCATCAATTCTGCCGAAAAGATAGCGCCATCTCTTGCCAATTCCGTCTTCACGGGACAGTTTAAATCTGAAGTTGGCCAGCCTATTCTTCTCAAATCAATGTTGAACGCTTGCAATTCCAAAAAACACATTCACAGTTAGTTAGTTGTTAAATTTTAATTTTAGATTTAGTACTAGTTTTGCTTTATTTTTGCCTAAAAAGAGGACGGTCATTTAAACCGTATCCTACATTTTTGTAATTAATTATTTTTAGATTTAGTTAGTAGTATTCAAACCCTTCTCATGCATTTAGAGAAGGGTCCTGAAATTTGTCAAAAACTTGTCCTCATAACATGCACTTCTGCACCCTCCGAGGAGGTTTTGATGAATGAATGGAACAGGATTTATTGATATCTGCGTTTAATATCTGCTACTGATGTTGCACTTTTGTACTCTTAGTGGATGTTGAATTAAGAAGAGATAAGTCATTATTGCTTGAAGCTCATGAGTAGAATTAGTTATAAATGGTACTTTTATCTTTTAACTCTTTCTGCATTTGTGTTAAAGTGATATTTATGTTAAGTTGTTTATGTATTAACAGTTGAATATTTGAGTTATCATTTGGCACTTTTGTACGGTGATAGCCATTTGTTTATGCTTAATATATGAATAGCTTATTATGCGATATATTTTTCACAACTGTTTCGTCTAACTTTTTATACGAAATGGTTTATCTTTATTGAATTATTTTCTTATAACAGTTGAATGATCTTTATTACCAATTGTTATTTGAAATCATTTTAGATCGCATAAATAGAAAGATTACATCCTAGGATAGTTTAGAATTAGATATTTCTGTTTAAATTAGAATACAGTTTGCATATGATTAGATTAGAAATAGAATAAAAGCATTTCACTTAGGAACTTTTTTAGATAGGAAATATCAATTCTCAACACACATACACACATATTTGGAAACTGGTCCCATTATCCCCAGTCGGACCCACTACACCAAACGGAAAAGGAACTGCTAACCAAGGTCTGGACCGGGTGGGTATCCCCCTTGTTGTAGACCCGATTTTCGAGGCTTCAACACCTACCTACAGCTTCTAGTGTGCTTTTCCAACCAAGGCTTCCAGGTAACTCAACCCACAGTTGTCCATCGGGCTTCTAGAGCATTTGTCCAACCAAGGCTTCGAGGAACTAATAACTCAACCCACAACTAAAGGAATCATGAGAACCAACCAGGAAACAATCAACGGAAAAAAACCCAAAATGCAATGGCTATCCAGGAAATGGCAAGGCTAATAAAATCCACATGCATACACCATGCATGCCAAAACTAGTGAGGAAAACATACATGCAACTCGGTACCTGCAATCAAATCTCGTTGTAGTTGATTATCCCGATGTTTGATTTCCATTTCCTACTCTTCCTTTGCCTTCTTACTCCAAATCACCAAGTATCCACACTCTCCATGAGTGCTCCAATAAAACTCTAAGTATCCAAGAGTATGAGAGAGAGAGAGAGAAAGAGAATAATGAGAGCTCCAAAACTACATTGAACAAAATCTTACCAACTAATCCTCAAAAGCCTTTTTATTAATGAGGCCTCTAATTTCTTCAATTTTCCATTATTTTCCTTCATTTTCCTTCATTTTCCTCCTCACATGCAACCTGTGACCTTTCACCTTCCTTTTCTCCTAATTTCCATTATTTTCATAAATAAAATGCCAGTTAATGCCTCGTGCCTTTCCAAAGCCTTTGTCTTTGCCTTTGCAAATTTCCTTTAGGCATAATAAATTGAATGAACACCTGCTGGGATATTTTTCCCAACATTCAGCTTGGAATATGTGCCCCATCAACCGTGGTCTTATATATTTTTACATGGATTTTTCACCAGGGATGTTACAGATCAATTGCCAGCAAGACATAAATTAGCTTCCAAAATTTTTCAAGAAACCTTCAAGTTTTTAATTTCAAATCAGTTTGGTATCAAAACATGGTTGTTTTGAAGGTTTGATTGTGTTTTCAAATGTTTTATTGATGCTTGCAAGGTTAAAGTTGAAAAGAGGATAAGGAGTGTTTGAAGAGCCAAACCCTCAAATTGGATCAATTCCTAAAACTCCACCAGTCATGGCACATGAATAAGGACATGAGATGATGTCTGAGGATGAGAGAACTTTCAAAAAGGATTTATATGATATTTTTGAAATGATGAAATTTTTGTATGAAGAGAGGATAAAAATGTTGCCTGGAGAGAGTTAAAATCATCAAAAAGGTCATGGTGGTGATGGGAGAAAGCCTCCACCTCCACCACCTCCTTCACCTCCATCTTCACCTTCATCCTCATCTCCTTCCTCACTTGAACATACTCCAAAATAACATTCTAAGTCTCCATTTCTTAAGCTTGATGTCAAGTTTGACTTGTCTATGTACAATGGGGAAGAAAATTTTGAAAATTTAGATAATTAGGTTCTTCAAATTGAGTTCTATAACAAGATTCAAAGGTTTAAGGATGATGTGACCAAGATCCAACTTGCTTCTCTTTGTTTGGAAAGTGCAAGTCTCGTCTAGTGGGTGGTGTTGAAATTTGCAACAAGAAACAGTGAAATTGGCATCCAGAAACAACATGACAACACACACACTAGTGTGGGACCATAGGTCACACAGTGATGGGTCCTAGCGATACATTAGTGTGAATCCAATTTATTAAAGAAATTAAAAATGTGTCTAATTTAATTTTCCCTTAGTTAAATTGGACAATAAATTGTAATCTTATCTCATAAACACTTGTAATATTTTACTGAGTGTGATAGACTCGGTTAGCTCATGAATTTCGAGTTGAGGGTGGTTGGTGAGGCATGTAGAGTGATACTATTTATTTTAGAGTCCAAGTTGCAGTTAGTGAATTGGTTTAATGCATGAGAAATCAATTCTCAATTAAGTGAGTTAAAGTCAGTCTGACTAGTTGTAACTAATTGTTGCACTAGTGAGATTTCAAGTGAATTAAATCATATTTAATTCACATGCAGTGATCTGTCAAGTGACTGATGATTTACTATTAATAGTTGCATGCATGTCAGTTCTGATGAAGACCCAGTTGAGACATAGGTTAAAGGGATGTTCACTATCATTTGTATTTTTAGCAAACTGCCCATATGTAGTTAAAAAACCACAGGATTGACCATGATACTTGCGCATTCAAGGAAGGCTAAAATTCCTAAGGAATAGGGATTCCATTCCTCATGAATTGCGTGAGCAAGGAAGGCTAAAAAAAGGCTGAGAATTGGCTAAGTGTTGGCCCAATTTTTTCTGGATCAGTGTGAGACAGTCGGGAGAGTGCAACAGATTCTTGTGAGCAAGAACGCATTGGATTGTTTCATGATTCCTTAGTTCATTATACAATATAGATAGAGGTTTTTTGAGCAGCAAGCTTTCCCCAAGAAAAATATCTGCGTTGTGGATTTATTTGCTTCTTTCTTTTACTTGGTGTGATTGTGCGATCATGTTTAATTTCCACATAATTAATTGTAGAAGGATTCAGTATATTGCTCTAGTATATTGCATGATTATATTGAATCCATTGGAATACGTATAATTTCTACATGGTATCAGAGCGCCAGAAATCACAATAGTGGAGAAGAAATTGAGTTTGTTGAATAGTATTCAAACTTGCAAATACTTTCATTGGTGCGACAAGCAGATCAAGATGGCTTTCAATGGCTTAAGATTGGAATATGAACTCGAGGGTAGTTCTAATTATATTGCATGGAAATACTAAATGGAGGTAGTTTTGGAGGACAACAGGTTGAAATACTTCATTGATAATGATATTCCCAAGCCCGCAGCAGCAAACGTCGCTCTTCTTTATGCTTAGAAAAATAAGGTAGCAAGGGAGAGGAGGATCTTATTAGAGGGAGTTCGAGATCACATTCTCTTGAGTCTCCATGGAAACTCAACTCCACATGTAATGTGGAAGGCCTTCACATATCTATTTCATAACAGCAACGATCAAAGGAAGTTGGCGCTGAAGTACAAGCTCAGGAAAATCAAGAAGGAGGAGGGCGAGACGGTACCAACATACTTGGAAAAGTTCACTTAATGTTGAGATGAGCTTGGAAGTGTTTGTGTGACCGTAGAAAATGATGACTTGGTGAGCCTAGCACTTCTAGGCCTTCTCAAGAGCTGGCATAGTTATCAGGACTCTGTCATTGGGAGGGAGAAGTTACCAGATTCGGAGTGACTTTGGTCAGATTTGGTACAAGAAGAATTCAAGCAGAATACCAGGGATGGATCCTCATCCAAGACTGATGATGAGGAAGATTGTGCCTTGACCAGTAAGGAAAAGAAGGCCAAGGGAAAGAAATCCCAAGGTGAAGCGGGCAAGAAATGCTTGTCCAAGATCAGATGCTTTCACTATCACGAGCATGGGCACTATGCTACAAATTTTCCATAGAAGAAAAGCAAGAACGAGCCTGTAGTTGCAGCAGGTGAAGCATTGCCTTCATTATTCGAGCTTGAGTTTACTCTCATTGCATGCATGGCTAGCACTGTAGTGGGATGTATGTGGTATTTAGACAGTGGTGCCTCGTTCCATATGACATGGAATAAAGATCTCTTCAATGACTTGGAGGAGAAGGACCTCGAGCATAGCATAGATTTTGAAGACGACGAGAGGTATAACGCGACCGTCATAGGTACAGTTACCTTTCAGAGGGAGAATGGCTCCCATCTCAGACTAGCAGATGTTTTTCATGTTCCAGGCCTAAGGAAGAATCCTATCTCCGTAGCGGTATTGGAAGAACGTGGTTATGAAGTAATGTTTAGAAAAGGAAAAGTTTTCCTTAAACACATAGCCACGGGACAAGTGAAGCGGATAAATATAAGAGTCAAGAACCTGTATGCTCTTGAGTTTGAGGATGCATGAAAGGCTTTGAGGAGAAAAGCATTGGTTAATGACTTGGTGGCTGAGAGAGAGAAATTATCTCTCAACATGCAACCTCAGAAGCAGTCTAAGAAGTTTGTGGAGCAACCACAGTTGGAGAAGTAGAGAGGAGACCGAGTGGAAGAGTCCACTAGAGCAGAGACCTCCAGGAGGGGGAAATTTCGAGCCAGAAGGGCAGAGGGAGTACATCCATCTATACCTCCAGGTGTGAGGAGGGGCAATGTACAGAATTAATCCCAAGATGAAATTGGGAAAGGTTCATTGAGATGGTGTGTCTCATGGATCGAACCTGGCAACGAGGAGCCCACAGTACAGCGCTAGCAGGAAGGATCGGTTGGATTGATGTAGTCAGATGTTAGGAAGACAGAAATTAGAGTGACATGTGTCGGATATTGGAGCGCAGATCAGATTTGGCAGTAGTGCAGAGTACATGGATGCAAATGTCAACAGCACAGAGAGTCCAGTAGACATGCGTAGTAGATAGCAGTAGTCAGAATACTCTGATGATAGATGGATTATACTGATTCAGTTGTTTGGAGGATATTTAGTTTCAGAAGTGTTGTATGCAAGAGTTTCATGTGCAAACAACACTAGAGAAGTGTTGCATGCAATAGTTGCATGTGCGAACAACACTTGAGAAGTGTTGCATGCAAGAGTTGCATGTGCGCATGCAAGAACATTCCAAAGGTACCGGATTGGGACAGATTGATTCCTTTATTGTTGAGAGGGAGTGTTGAAATTTGCAACAAGAAACGGTGAAATTGGCATCCCAAAACAACATGACAATACACACACTAGTGTGGGACCATAGGTCACACAGTGATGGGTCCTAGCGATACAATAATGTGCAAGCCAATTTATTAAATAAATTGGAAATGTGTCTAATTTAATTTTCCCTTAATTAAATTGGACAATAAATTGTAATCTTATCTCATAAACACTTGTAATAGTTAACTGAGTGTGATAGACTCAGTTAGCTCATGAATTTTGAGTTGAGGGTGGTCGGTGAGGCATGTAGAGTGATTCTATTTGCTTTAGAGTCCAAGTTGCAGTTAGTGCATTAGTTTAATGCATGAGAAATCAGTTAACTCAATTAAGTGAGTTAAAGTCTATCTAACTAGTTGTAATTGATTGTTGCACTAGTGAGAGATCAATTGAATTAAATCAGATTTAATTCACATGCGGTGATCTATCAAGTCACTGATGATTTACTATTAATAGTTGCATGCATGTCAGTTCTAATGAAGACCCAACTGAGACAGAGGTTAAAGGGATGTTAACTATCAGTTGTATTTTTAGAAAACGGCCCTGATGCAGTTAAAACACCACAGGATTTCCCATGATACTTGTGCAGTCAAGGCTAAAATTCCTAAGGAATATGGATTGCATTCCTCATGAATTGCATGAGAAAGGCAGGCTAAGAATTGGCTAAGTTTTGGCCCATTTTTGTTTGGATCAGTGTGAGACAGTCAGGAGAGTGCAGCAGATTCTTGGGTGCAAGAATGGATTGTATTGTTTCATGATTCCTTGGTTCATTATACAATAGATATAGAGGGGTTTTGAGCATCAAGATTTCCCCAGGAAAAATATCTGTGTTGTGGATTGATTTGCTTCTTTATTTTACTTGGTGTGATTGTGCGATCGTGTTTAATTTCCGTAGAATTAATTGTAGAAGGATTCAGTATCTTTCTCTAGTATATTGTATGATCGTATTGAATCCATTGGAATACATATTGTTTGTATAATTTCTACAGGAGGCCAAAACTCAAGAATATTTGAAGAAAATTGGTAAAATTATCTCTTATTGGAATGATTCTATAGTTGCATTAAGAAGGAATTTGTATCCATTATCTTATATGAAAAATGCAATTATGGATTGGAAAAAATTTAGATAGGCTAAAAGTTAGAGTGTTCAAAGTTACACACAAGAATTTAGAAGAAGAGATTTATTATTGGGTGTTGATTTGTCTTCACAAGACACTCTCCTTAAAAACATAGGTGGGTTACATAGTTATTTGATATATACTATACTTATGTTTAATCCCACCAATATAGAGGAAGTATTTTTTCCAAAAACTGATTTAGAAACTAGAGGCAAGAATGTTCCTCAATAGACTAGCAAGAAGCCATTCAAATTTGGAGACAAAGGAAAGAGGGATTTTAAAGGCAAAGGAAAAAATAATGCTACGGTCAAGAAAGAGGGAGAGAAACTTACCTGTAAATGCTAAAAACGGTCGTTGTGAATACCATTGTTGGAAACTACATCCAAAAATGAGACCAAAGAAGTTCAATAACAAGGGGAAACAAAAATTGTTGCAAAACTTAACAAATCTAGGACCTGATATAGGTGATGAAACCAAAATCGCATCCATGGGATTAAAAGGTAAAGCCTATAATGCAAGTACAAGTTCTTCTAGTAATCCTATTGAGTCTCAAAATGATAAAGAAAGAAGTGAGATATTTCATATCAGTGTCATTACAAAACATACAAAAGTTGATACCTTGTTTGATAGTGGATCCCAACTCAATTTGATTTCTGAAGCTATTGTCAAGAAACTAAATTTAGAGACCACGCCTCATACTAAACCTTACCCTTTGGGTTGGGTATATGATGATGCCAAGTTACAAGTGACAAGAAAATGTAAACTCAAATTCTCCATCATTGCAAACTTTATAGATGAGGTAGAGCTTGATGTTGTACCACTTGATGGCATATGCGGGACTGTTTTAGGGAGTCCATACTTATATGACCAAAAAAGAAATATTATATTGTAATGAGAAAAAATATCATCTTTTTAAAGATGAAGTTGAGTATATAGTAAAATCACAACGCAAGAAGATGAACTTATCTCTTGTAAGCGTTGTTCAGATGAAAAGGCTTGTAAATTCTAGTAATAATTTTGTGTAACTGATGATCAAAGCTAAAGATAATGCTAAATTTGAAGCTTTCAAAGGATGTGATTCTCAGCTCAAGTATGAATTGGTTGAATTTTTTAATACTTATGAGAAGATGTTTCAGGAACCTGAAGGGTTGCCTCCTAAAAGAGGAATCCAACATGAGATTCATTTGCAGTGGAATGCACCACTTCCAAATATTGGCATGTTCAGAATATCATTTTTGAAGAATGCAAAAGTCAAGATGAATAATTACTTAACAAAGGGGTCATAAGGCCTATAAGCACATCTCCTTGTGGGTCTCCTATCGTCTTGGTTCCAAATAAGGATGGTATATGGTGCATCTGTGTGGATTTTAGACCTTTGAACAAAATCACAATAAATAATCGATATCCTCTTCCTTGCATTGACGATTTGATAGATCAATTAAAGGATGTTGTCTATTTCACTATGTTAGATTTGAGAAGCGGTTATCATCAGATAAGGATTGTTGAAGATGATATTTGAAAAGAAGCTTTCAAGATAAAACAAGGTTTGTTTGAATGGTTAGTTATGTTGTTTGGGCTTTGTAATGCACCTGCAACATTCATGAGAGTTATGCATGATGTGTTGAAACTAGTTGAGGTGAAAACTAAACTCCCCCCCCCTCCTCCCCCCCGCCCCATTTTTGGCTTATTTATTTCAAATAATGGGGACCCTTTCCGTAAATTTTCGGCTAAATCACATTTTAATATTTTCTTTTGGTTAAGTGTCCTACAATTTTGCCATATTTTCATTTTCATCGGATTTCCCTTCTGATTGCTTCATTGCGTTTGAATTTTTGCAAGATTTCCATCGATTCTCATTTCATCTGGCATTTGGTGACATGGTTTGCAAATGGTGCTTCGCCGAAGTATGATCATTTTTATCGCCTAGACTAAAAATGTACGAATTCTATATTATTTTAATTTTTGTCAATAAATTATTAATTATTTGTAAATATTGATTGTTAGTTAATTTTTACTAATTAATTCATTTTTCACTAATGGTTTTACAAAATCGTCACAACCAAATTGTAGAAAATTTAAATATGTTGTTTTCGGATTTCAGAAATCTATGTTTAAATCTCAATTTTGAAAGAAATTACGAGACCTGAAATTTCAAAATTTCAAGTGGTTGTAGTTCATTTTGTCGAATTTTTAAAATACATAAGTGGTTGTAGTTTATGGGTGGGTCCCATTCCACGTGGCCCTCCTCTCCTCTTTCACATTATACTTCTTCACTCCGTCGGGATATCGAAACTACTCAATATCGTAACAATTTAAAATGCTTCCTCGTAATTCTTTCGATGTTCCGATATTCCAAGACCTTTGATATACCTTAAACAACTTTGGCTCATAAAACCCATCCCTTAACATATAATATGACCTCGACACATATCATAATATTGGAACCTAACTTAACTTTTAAAGAACCTCCAATATCGAATAGCCACGATGCTCGATATCCTTTGTATTTCTGATGGTTTAGATTTGGTTAATGTAAAAGGCCACCTCTCTGACATGTAAAAAAATCCTCCACTTATTAATGTAAAAGGCCTCCTCTCATATCATTTCGGGACTCTTATCAGTTCCCAAAGCCACTAAGTCGATTAACTTGGGACCAATAGTAACTCGACACGTGTCCTCTTTTTTGGTATAATTAATTTTTAATTATTTTAATTAATAATATTTTCTATATAATTGGTAATTACAATATAATATTTAATTTAATTCAAATTTTTAGAATTAAATTGTAATTAAATTATTTATAATTAATTTAATAATTGTAATTAAATATAAATTAATTAATTTTAATTGTACATTTAATTAGAATCAGATTTTTAATTAAATTTCCCCAATATTTGCCTAGGCACACATTTTCCAGAACTATGACAGTTTTGACTCTTCAAATTTGGAGGGTCATAAGTTGAGTTTTACTTGGCCAAATGAGGCCCAGGATGGCTCGTTAGATAGAAAAAACATGAAGAATATTTATAAAGTGGTTGGATGACCAGATTCGGTCATTAACAGAGTCTAAAGTTTAGCATAAAATTAAGCTCTGAATTTGTAATGAAAACTAATTTTCTGATTTTAAAGTTTTTGCATTTACATTCGCCCAAAGCCTTTGTTGATTGCAAATCCATTTGATTATGTTATGTTTGACAAAAAATATCTTTAAAATGATCAATGGGAAGCTAATATTTCTTTTTATTTATTTATTTAATTAATTAAATTTTGGTTGGAGATGTTTCGTTTCCCGGATTTGGTAATTTTCATTTTGATTTGCAATTTAGTTTACTTTTGATTGGTTTTTAGCAGGAGAGCAGTTGGGAGGAGAATGAAGAGAAGATTTGAAACAATGGAATTTCTCCAGCAAGAGAGGAAAACAATTTTTGGCCAATCAATTTGTTGAAGCAAATTTATTTATCCTGTAGCTCTCTCATTTTGGTTTTGATCTTATAATCATAAATATGGCTTTTAGAGAATGCTAGGGAGGTTCCTCTTCTCTGCAACTAAAGGCTCTGATAGCATTATTGTATTAGGAGATTATAGTTGCAGGTAGGAGGAAAACTTCAGATCTGAGGTTAGGGGAAAACTCAGTGATTTATGCTTGTTGTGCATTTGCACTATCGTAATGTATTGTCAGTTAGATTGTGGAGAGAAAGAGTATTTTCAGTTCTGAAAGGGAAGATTTGTTTGGCACTACTGTTCGTAATTTATCCAAAGAGTTGAAGTTTCTCATGGACTACAAGATTTGTAATGATATTTTGGTCTGATTTAATAAATTTTCATTTTAACGCACTATAGCTTGAATTTTAAAAATAATTTTCCATTGTCAGGGTTTCTCTTAAGGGTTTTAATTTGTGTTCTAAATAGTGTATGGCTTTTGATATTGAGTACTATTGTTGTATCATTAGTTTTATGTGATTGAAGTTATCTTATGAGCTACCTCTGAGGAGCATAATAGAGTGAATTAATATGAATTCATTGAGATTGGAATAGGGAGTAATTACTTATTTTTTAATTACATTCTTGTTTTCATTTCATTTTCATTAATTAAATGAACTACTTTTTCGATTGATGAGAATTATTTGATGGATTCAATCATATAAACAGTCATATTCCCCTATTTATTTAATTTGTCTTCTCTTGAATTAAGAGAGGGCTATCATGTTCCCAATTCGAGATAGGATTATATTTACTTGCATCTTAGAGTAAATTCTCATTTAGATTTAATTTTTCATTTCTAGAAGTCCCCTCATACAGGGGCAGACCTTAGTTTGTGGTTTGGCTGAGCCCTATCAGCTTAAGGATCACTTCCTTGCCCAATATCGGCAAGAAGGTTGATCTGATGTCTCTTCTTTATTGGTAAGTAAAATACATGTACTTTAAGCCATAAAAGATAGAGAGAAGGTAACTGGACCTATTTTAACCAGTTGGAACCACCATTCCAAATGAAAAAGGAGCTGCTTTAAGTTCCCAACCGGGTGGTCTCCCTTATAATGTTGAATGGTCATTTTGGGCCTGTTAGTGTCAGCCTTTACAGCCTTCCTATAGTGATCAAACATGCTCTTACAAGGTGATTTTAAGGTTTCAAGGTCAAATTTTGTCATTTCAGTGAGTCTTCAAGTAAAATTTGGTCACTAGGTATTAGGTCTAGGGTTTGCTTTCACTCCTTTCAAAGTTGTTCAAATGTCGGTCCATGTCACCATTCAGCTGAGTGTACCATCATTTAGAGGGTTTTCATCATCATGTCAGGTTCCAATGGGTCATTTTACACCTTGTTGATGCTTCAGTTGTGCCTAGGTAAGGTTCATTTCCCTCTCCTAGGGTTTTGAAGGTAATTTCTCTTGGATGGTCAAATAATCAGAAAAACTTGTATCCTGATGTTCATACACCTTCCCCTATCCTTAATGTACCTTATTGAACACTTCCCATCACTGAGATCCCCCAAATTCCTCATTTTCGCACAAACCCTAGTTTCTTGCTATAACTTGGCAATTTTCTAGGCTAGGCTTGTGTTTTGCCCTTTTCGACCCATTCCCCTCACTCAATCTCTAAAATTCCACTTTCCCCTGCTTCCTAACATCCCTCCCTACTTCCCAAATTTTTCTCAAGAATTTATAAGCCCCTTATCCCCTTCATTTCGCTTCATTTCGACAAATCCCTTGTTCCACATATTGGGATAAGTTTTACTCCAATGATGTTATGAGCAATAAAAGATGAATTTTGGAAACCTGAGAGAGGTTTTTTCCAAAATAGGCAAAGGAAGAAAAACCTCCTTCACTTTTTACACAGGTGTCATGGTTTTAGAGAAATTTCAAAAATACAATTGCCTCAGGAGAATTGATGCACCTCTGAAGTGACCTTGGAAAAATAAATATTTATCCTAGCTTGGTTGGCCAAATGACTTTATTGATGAGTCAAATGATAACTAGACACAAATATATTTCCAATGAGCTATCATGAGCTCGATTTGGAGTTGAGGAAGACCTCCAAAAGTTGACTGCAACAGCACTCTGCCTTGAGGCAGCCTCATTTTGCTCATTTTGACCAGTCTTGGGAGATTTAATTTTTGAAAAGGAAAATGAGCTCCAAATTGAAAAATTCTACTTGGGTTGGAAATTAGACTCAATAATATTTCCAAAGAGCTATCCTATGCCCAATTTGGACACCGGAAAGGCCTCCAAAAGCCTCCTGAAAAAAGGCACTACGCATTGAGATGGCGCTACGCATTGGGCAGTGGTTTGCAGTGTAATTTTGTAACTGGCGCTACGCATTGAGATGGCGCTACGCATTGGGATAAAAAGGCTGAAATCAATTCAAATCTTCCACCAAAGCTCTCAAATTTCTAAATTCTTCATTTCCCAAGTAATTTAACATCCCTTCATGACCAACGAATGAATTTCTCTTGGTGCTTATGGTGATTTAATGAGAAAAAATCAAAACCCTACCTCTTTACATTTCTTGCCAAAAGCAGTTGCATAGAGTTTATAAGTTGTATTTCTTACTGCCAATTCCACTCCTAGCTATCTCTCACTCCCTTACTCCTTTATTCCTTCATTTTTCCCTTTCGTTACATTCTCATCTACCCATTCCACATTTCCCATATCCCTAATCAACTAGCCCTAAATTCCTAATCCCACTATCCCAAATCCTAGTTAAATATCCCCAAACCCTAATTGCCATCCAAAACCCTAGATATCATCCTTTAAACCCTTTCATTCCCTAAAATCCTACAGCTAGCATCAAACCCTCCCCTCATCAGTCCCACTCATCCATGGCGCTCAAAAACATGAAGGCAAAGTTAAAGAGGGCATTAAAGCGTCGCAAAAAGCATGATAGACTCCAAATTTTGGCCAAAGCTTCTTTGGCCCAGCATAGCGCTTGATGGTGGACATTCAGCCCAAATTTCAATAAATTTTGGAAACTTTTTGTCAATTTTGATTTTTTTGGTCTTAACACAGATTTTTCCGCCCGACGCGTAGCGCCACTTGGCGCGCGCTTATAATTGATAGCTCCTCTTGAATAAAACTTTGTATTTTTAGATTTTTCATGAAAATTTATGCATTCCTACCCATTACCTAAATATTTTGACAAGTTTTGGGCCTCCAGAAGGGTCAAAAACACCCTAAAAATGACCTTTCTGCCCTCTTTTGGACACACAGGAAGCAGTGTTGGGAAAACTCATTTTTGGAGGAGTAAATGGCAAAAAAATTCATAAATTCCACTTGGGTTGGAAATTAAACAGGAAGATCTTTCCAACGAGCTATCCTACACTCAATTTGGACTCCGGGAAGGCCCTCAAAATCAGCCTCAAAGTGGCGCGACGCATAGAGATTTCAGTCGCGGCGCATTGGAAATTTTGGCTCCTTTTTCACTCAGCAGCTCAGATTTTCGCCTAGTTTTGGCCAGTTTGACTTTTTTATCTCCAAATGTGAAACTCTTGATGTAACTTGATGTAATTTTGGCACATTTTTACTCATCCAAGTAGATTCATTCACCAAAAAGTGAAATGTAACTGAATGAATCAGTTTCCTATCTTATAGAGGCAAGCTGTTTCATTGCCTATTTTCCAGTTCTTAGTTTAGATCTTGTTGAAACAGCTCCTAAAATAGTGAGCTCGACCCCTAGAGGCATGGGAATGAGTTAGGCTTGTCTATATCTTGTATTTTCTCAGTCATTTTCAGAGGTTGGACACTTGGGATTGCTTGGCACTTCATTGTACATTTCATTTCTGCAATTTTGGCAAAGGAATAGACCAGGGTTTGCAGCACTCTTTGGGATCCATGTGGCTCTATGTTTTGATGGTGTGTTTCTCTCTGTGATTGTAAGTTCATTGATGTTTTATGTGTATCATTTCCCTTCTCCTTTCTTCTTAAATTAAACAAATGAGTTATAAAGGTGGAATTCATTAGATTGCTTTGCTCTGCCTTGAGTTTTGTTTAATTTTCCATGTTTTCATCTGTTTGAAGAGGATTCTTGAAAGCCTCTTGCCCTCTTCAGCTCCTCACCGGTCTGAAACTATCCATTCATTCAATCCAAAGCATCAAAACAATTGCCTTCCTTTCCCCATTTATAACTCTGCAAAAACTAGGCCTCATCCCCGAATCCAAAACTGACTTTCCCTTTGATTCCAACGAAACCCCCAAAAATCAAAATAAAACTCCTTTACTTATATACCTAGCCTAAAATCAGCTTTTATTTCAAGTCATCTCAAGCTCCTTCGATTATTTTTGCTGAGATTGACCCGGAGAGAGCCCTCTCCTGTTCTGGTAGGGCTAGCTACCAGACTGAGCGTGGTTTGATGTTACCCTGAACTTTGCCTTTTTCAGCCTGAGGTATATTTAGGCAATAACATAGTGGCGACCATACTGGGGAACGAAAAGTTTGTTGTTTGCTTTATAAAATATAGATGGAGCCTGAAGTTAGCCAGGTAACCTTCGAAACTCTCTTGCTTTGCATTAGCGAAAGTAGATGAATGTTGCTTCAGTCAATCTCCGGTCTAGTTTATGAACTGAACATCTGGTTTCCTTAGTAAAATGTAATCAAGTTCAGATCTGATTGTTGATGGTGGACAACGATCAGACACCGCAAGGCTGAAATCATTCACCTGGCAGCGCTAAATCAGTTTCGAGATTGGATCCAAGGACTCCACTGGAGGATGAACCTGACCAACAGAAACATGAAAGGACAATATGGAAAGATTAGGTATTCAAGGTCGAATTTCATCCAAGACATTTTGTTCTTTTTCATAAATTATTTCTTCTCTTTTCCCGAGAATATCAAGAAGGCTTTGCAAAGTATATTGTATTTGAGAAAAGATCCTCGGCCTGCATTTGATTCCTTCCCTTTGAAGATTGTGGATACCAAATATTTGCATGCTTTTGAGCTTGATCAAGACCTTTCTTCCGAATCTTGTGATGACCATCTTCAAACTGATGAACCTCAAGAGACCAAGACTGATTCTGCAGCATTTGTACATACCCCTATACCTTGTAAAATTCCAGATCGATACAAGCCTCTGATTTTACCTCCTATATCCCATGCTTTCCCTAAAAATCATGATCTATATCTACCAAGATTTGATGGTGAACGCGACAACATCACTGCTGAGAGACATGTTCTGAATTTTGAGTCTTTTCTTGACCTTTTTGAAGTTGATGAAGAGGATGTCAGTATTAGGCTTTTTGCTCTTTCTTTTCAAGGCCAAGTAAAGAGTTGGTTCAAAACCCTGCCTGATGCGAGCATCTCAGATTTCCAGCAGTTCATCAAAGTTTTCCTCGACAGGTGGGTGATCAGACAGAACCCTTTCTTGATTATAGAAGGGTATAACCAGCTGAAAAGACTGCCAAGGGAGACAGTACAACATTTTTCTGCCAGATTTAACCAAGTTTATTATTCGATGCCAATTGATATAAGGCCTCCTCTTGGATCTCTTGCACTACCCGGGTGCCTTTGATCCGGAAATGGAGTTTCAGCTGAGAGAAAAGAATCTTGCAACACTTGAAGAGATGCAGAATAGTGCAGTAGATGTAGAGGCTCATTTGCGGATCCGAAGGGCAAGGTTGAAGGAAGAAGAGATGAAAAACATAGATCCGGAGAAATTGACATCTCTAGAGGTAAATCTTGACATGTTGGTAAGTGCAGTAGAAGAGATGATGCAAAAGATCACCACAAGGAATGAGTATAATGTTCAAGCCCATGGCTCGATGATTGAAGAAGAACAAGTTGATGATCCAAAACATTTTGTTTCTTATCCCAGTTGTCATAGATATGATAATGATTGTTTTGTAGATCATCTTGGAGAAGAGAGATATGTTGATATGACATGTATGCTTGATGATGTGTTCTATACTAATGATTTGCCTCAGTTTGATCAGTATGATAATGATTATGTTCTCCAAACAGAAGCTAATCTTGCAGACAAATTAGCAGCTAGTTTGTGGAAGGAGGCAGTTCACTTTCAGCAGCTCGAGTACAGTGATCAACCGATGCATATCAGCTATGACAATGATGAGGAAAGTGCAGTAAATTTTGAAGTAAGTGAAGGATATTTGCCTTTTTGTTTTGATTCGTTTCAGTTCATCAGAGATAACTTCCATGCAATCAGAAATCAACTGTCAACAAGTCTTGATTTGGACCATCTTGAGGGCAATAAAAACCTTGTTCAAGACTTCTCATATCCAGATTTGCAGCCCCTGAATGCCATTGATTTTCAAGTTGCAGATGAGGACTTGGAAGCTGGCACATATGATCAAATGATACAAGATGACTCCGTACCATTTTGTTTTGAATCATTTCAGTTTTTGAAGGGTAAATTTCATAGTAAATCTTCAAATGAGCAGCCCATAGGAAATCATGTAATCTCATCGGAACCAATAGAAAATGGGTTGCAGCAGTCTTTTCAGTATTTTCAAGTTTTTCATGATCCAATAGCTGATGTGTTGGATGATGTCTGCAGTCAAAGTCTTTCTCCATTGACTATATGTAAGCTTGAAACGTGTGCTGATATAAACTTGATCCGGCAGCTGGTCTCTTTGTCATTTTTAGCAGGAGTCTCATCACAAAGCTCAAAACAAAGTTTTCATTCATGGTATGAGGAGAAGAGAAGTAATCCATTGGATGAGCTAAGTCTCAGTGTGCATGAACTTCATGATCCTTATGCAGTGTTTTTGGAGGCAGATAGAGAATCCATAGTATTCAACGGATCTGTTCACAAGTTTTCATGGGAGTTTCCTTTCAGTAGTTCTCTCTTGTTGTTCATAAGTGAGCACTTGTGGAGAATCCAAACAGCAGCCAGGATGCTTACATGGTTGCATTGGTTGTTTCATTTCACTTGATCAGGTGATGAATGAAACTGTTAGAGTAGGTTTTGATGAATAAGCTTCATATTGAGCATATTTTCTATTTTGTCGGTTGTATTTAAGTATCAAGTCAGTTTTTAGTTAAGTGAGAGTCAATTTGTGTCGTCAAGTCATCAGTTTTCAGTCATGCATCTCAGCTTGAGTTTTTGACTCCATTGCCCAATGGATGAAGGCACTGTTTGCTTTCCAAAGATCTGCAGTTCTCGACACCTCTAAGGAGCTACCATCCCCATTGGAGCCAATGTTAGTGTTAGCCTTTGCAGCCTTCCTCCAGTGATCGAACATGCTCTTACAAGGTGATTTTAAGCTGTCAAGGTCAAATTTTGTCATTTCAGTGAGTCTTTAAGTAAAATTTGGTCACTAGGTATTAGGTCTAGGGTTTGCTTTCACTCCTTTCAAATTTGTTCAAATGTCGGTCCATGTCACCATTCAACTCAGTGTGCCATCATTCAGAGGGTTGTCATCATCATGTCAGGTTCCAATGGGTCATTTTACACCTTGTTCATGCTTCAGTTGTGCCTAGGTAAGGTTCATTTCCCTCTCCTAGGGTTTTGAAGGTAATTTCTCTTGGATGGTCAAATCATCAGAAAAAATTGTATCCTGATGTTCATACACCTTCCCTTATCCTTAATGTACCTTGTTAAACACTTCCCATCACTGAGATCCCCCAAATTCCTCATTTTCGCACAAACCCTAGTTTCTTGCTATAACTTGGCAATTTTCTAGGCTAGGCCTGTGTTTTGCCCTTTTGGACCCCTTCCCCTCACTCAATATCTGAAATTCCACTTTCCCCTACTTCCTAACATCCCTCCCTACTTCCCAAAGTTTTCTCAAGAATTTAGAAGCCTCTTATCCCCTTCATTTCATTTCATTTCAACAAATCCCTTGTTCCACATATCGGGATAAGTTTTACTCCAATGATGTTTATGAGCAATAAAAGATGAATTTTGGAAAAATGAGAGATTTTTTGTCCAAAATAGGCCAAGGAAGAAAAACCTTATTCACTTTTTACACAGGTGTCATGGTTTTAAATAAATGTCAAAAATACAGTTGCCTCAGGAGAATTGATGCACCTCTGAAGTGACCTTGGGAAAATAAATATTTCTCCTAGATTGGTTGGCCAAATGACTCGATTGATGAGTCAAATAATAACTAGACACAAATATATTTCCAATTAGCTATCATGAGCTCAATTTGGAGTTGAGTAAGACTTTCAAAAGTTGACTGCAACAGCACTTTACCTTGAGGCAGCCTCATTTTGCTCATTTTGACCAGTCTTGGGAGATTTGATTTTTGACAAGGCAAATGAACTCCAAATTGAAAAATTCTAGTTGGGTTGGAAATTAGACTCAATAATATTTCCAACGAGCTATCCCGTGCCCAATTTGGACACCGGGAAGGCCTCCAAAAGCCTCCTCCAAAAAGTTGCTACTCATTGAGATGGCGCTACACATTGGGCAGGGGTTTGCAGTGTAATTTTGTAACTGGCGCTACGCATTGAGATGGCACTACGCATTGGGATAAAAAGGCTGAAATCCATTAAAATCTTCCACCAAAGCTCTCAGATTTCTAAATTCTTCATTTCCCAAGTAATTTAACATCCCTTCATGACCAATGAATGAATTTCTCTTGGTGCTTATGGTGATTTAATGAGAAAAAATCAAAACCCTACCTCTTTACATTTCTTGCCAAAAGCAGTTGCATAGAGTTTATAGGTTGTATTTCTTACTGAAAATTCCACTCCTAGCTATCTCTCACTCCCTTACTCCTTTATTCCTTCATTTTTCCCTTTCGTTACATTCTCATCTACCCATTCCACATTTCCCATATCCCTAATCAACTAGCCCTAAATCCCTAATCCCACTATCCCAAATCCTAGTTAAATATCCCCAAACCATAATTTCCATCCCAAACCCTAGATATCATCCCCTAAACCCTTTAATTCCCTAAAATCCTACAGCTAGCATCAAACCCTCCCCTCATCAGTCCCACTCATCCATGGCACTCAAAAACATGAAGGCAAAGTTAAAGAGGGCATTAAAGCGTCGCAAAAAGCATGATAGACTCCAAATTTTGGCCGAAGCTTCTTTGGCCCAACATAGCGCTTGATGGTGGACATTCAGCCCAAATTTCAATAAATTTGGGAAAAATTTTGTCAATTTTGATTTTTTTGGTCTTAACATAGATTTTTCCGCTCGATGCATAGCGCCACTTGGCACACGCTTATAATTGGCAGCTCCTCTTAAAGAAAACTTTGTATTTTTAGATTTTTAATGAAAATTTATGCATGCCTACCCATTACCTAAATATTTTGACAAGTTTTGGGCCTCCAGAAGGGTCAAAAACACCCTAAAAATGACCTTTCTGCCCTCTTTTGGACACACAGGAAGCAGTGTTGGGAAAACTCATTTTTGGAGGGGAAAATGGCAACCAAATTCAGAAATTCCACTTGGGTTGGAAAGTAGACAGGCAAAGCTTTCCAAAGAGCTATCCTTCACTCAATTTTGACTCCGGGAAGTCCCTCAAAATCAGCCTCAAAGTGGCACGACGCATAGAGATTTCAGGCGCGGTGCATTGGGAATTTTGGCTCCTTTTTCACTCAGCAGCTCAGATTTTCGCCTCGTTTTGGCTAGTTTGAATTTTTTATCTCCAAATGTGAAACTCTTGATGTAACTTGATGTAATTTCATAACTTTGATTTAATTTTGGCACATTTTTACTCATCCACGTAGATTCATTCACTAAAAAGTGAAATGTAACTGAATGAATCAATTTCCTATCTTATAGAGGCAAGTTGTTTCATTGCCCATTTTCCAGTTCTTAGTTTAGATCTTGTTGAAACAACTCCTAAACTAGTGAGCTCGACCCCTAGAGGCATGGGAGAGTTAGGCTTGTCTATATCTTGTATTTTCTCAGTCATTTTCAGAGGTTGGACACTTGGGATTGCTTGGCACTTCATTGTACATTTCATCTCTACAATTTTGGCAAAGGAATAGACCAGGGTTTGCAACACTCTGTGGGATCCATGTGGCTCTATGTTTTGATGGTGTGTTTCTCTCTATGATTGTAAGTTCACTGATGTTTTATGTGTATCATTTCCCTTCTCCTTTCTTCTTAAATTAAACAAATGAGTTATAAAGGTGGAATTCATTAGATTGCTTTGCTCTGCCTTGAGTTTTGTTTAATTTTCCATGTTTTCATCTGTTTGAAAAGGATTCTTGAAATCCTCTTGCCCTCTTTATCTCCTCACTCGTATAAACTATCCATTCATTCAATCCAAAGCATCAAAACAATTGCCTTCCTTGCCCCATTCAGAACTCTGCAAAAACTAGGCCTCATCCCCGGACCCAAAACTGCCTTTCCCTTTGATTCCAACAAAAACCCCCAAAATCAAAATCAAACTCCTTTACTTATATACCTAGCCTAAAATCAGCCTTTATTTTAAGTCATCTCAATCCTTATTGATTATCTTTGCTGAGATTGACCCGGAGAGAGCCCTCTCCTGATCTGGCAGGGCTAGCTACCAGACTGAGCGTGGTTTGATGTTACCCTGAACTATGCCTTCTTTCAGCCTGAGGTAGATTTAGGCAATAACAGGGCCTTCAACATTTTTGCGCAAGAAGAAGGGCCTAGTGACTTGTTGTCTTTTGGAGTTTTTGTATTTTAAAGTTGTTATTTAATCGCAATGGCTCCTCTCAAACTTCCAATTTGGAGTTGTATCTCTGGACGTGCATCTACCAATACTCCACCAAAAATAGTAATGCACTTGTCAAAGGTAAAGTTTAAAGGTAATAATAATGTTTCTGCATTTTATCATGCCTTACAATTTATTCAAAAAAAATCAAATTCTATTTTTTATGATATTGATGAAGGTTTTTTATGCAAGATTTTTACTCTTATATTCTTAGGAAAAGCCAGAGTCTGGTATCAATCTCTTCCAGTTGCCTCTATTCACATTTGGGATCAAATTATCACAAATTTCCTCTACAAATTTGACGGTTATGATTGTGAACAGGTATGTGATGGATTTGAAGATTTACGAAGTTTTGAAAATGAATCTTTCATAGATTTTACTGTTAGATTTCAATTAAATTGTTTAAGATTCAAAATTGAAGATAAACCTTTGGAGTATGAATTTTTGGATTGGTTTGAATATATTTGTTCTCTTCCTTGCATTCCCAATCTATATGAAACCATTACAAGCTTTTATTAAACTTCTTCAACCTTTATTAACATAATTGAGAATTCTAATATGGAGGTGCATACCAATCATGATGAAGTTGCATCTACCATGTATGATCAATTTCCTCTATTTAGTGCACACACCTTATAACATTAATGATCACAATGCTCTCCCTCGTGTTAATAAAACACAATCACAAAGCTTGGAAAAATTTGCTAATCAACCACAAGAAGATACTAGCAACAATATTTAATAAACAACATCCTTGAAATCAGGAAATCAGCCTGAAATTAATTCATAAAATCAGTTATTAAATCAGCAAGTATAAGTAGAAATCGAAGATTCTAATATCAAATTTGCTGCAGAAATTTCTGAATTATTTCATGATGATCAAATGCTAAATTCAAGGCAGCCAAATAACATTCTTCAAGAAAACACAATTAGCCAATTGAATGATCTGGAATCTGAAATTTGTAATGAAGAAAACACAAAAGAATCTACAAATAGAGATAGTTTTATATTCATTTCTTCAAATTCACATTTCTCCCTTTATCCTGATGTTTTTATTGATAGTGATTTATCTCCTCTTCACATTAATATTGTTTCAGAAAATACAGAGCCTGATTTAAATGAACTGCTTATTATTTTTTATCAGAATAGAGAGATAATTGATCATTCTTTTGACGTTGATGAACATGTGCTCAATATTCCTTCTTGTCTTTATATATCATATGGGAATGAAGTGAATCCTACTAAATATCATGAATTTATTTATGATGATTACTCTGACACTAAGGATGTTGATCTATCTTCTTCTCAATTAAATCCTCATGATCAAAGTCAAAACACATTTGAAAATGAAGATAACTCTAATTCAAAAATTGTTCCAATTAATTCTCATTTTCATGATTTCAACATTCCATGAAAGTAGATAAACCCCTTATTGGTAAATTTATTTGGAAGCATGCTAGAAAATAAAATTAGAAAGTGGGCAAAAGAAAGAGATAAGCATGCTAAAGGGCAAGCAAGTTTTAGACCTAAACATTCCACAGTTGATCATTGTATAACTTTAAGGCACATCATTGAAAAAGTTTGGGAGAAAAAGGAAGTATTTTTTTGTTGCTTTGTTGATTTCAGAAAATCATTTGACATGGTTCCTAGAGATAATATTTAGCACATAATGGAGGAGCTTTGGGTTCCTATACATTTGAGAGAAGTTGTGCATAGGTTGTATGAAGAATCCATTCCAATTTATGATTCTTATGATGATCAAGTTCTCACTCCTATTCATAGTCTCAATTCTTTCCCTCTTCCACAAGATGATCATTTAATTGAATTATTTTGGCTAGCGCTTGTGGGAAGGAAATTATACCAAATTAGTCCCATTGTGTTGTAACATTGATTGTAACAATAGTGTAAACTGTGAATTGATGTTATTATTCTTCCTTCATCTATGTTGTTTGGTTTCATATTTTTTTTCTGTTTTCATTTTTCAATTTTTAGATGTCATTTGTTGGTATATTGAACAATTAAGTGTTGAAAATCTGCAATCTACATAGCTGGAATGTGGAGAAGAATCTCAAAATTCATATTATGACCATCAAGAGTTGTTAATTTTCCAATTTTGTTCGATGTTTATGTCTTATCAACTTAATTTTATTTCTAGTATGCATTTTCAACATGAAACAACACTTGGCAATGGATTGATCCAATATAACCAGCTATCTAATCCAATTGAAGATATTCTGACATGTGTATTAAACCTCCATCCACACTTCACTGATCCAGTTCCAAGATGTTTGGAAGATTCATGTTTACAAAAGATTGATAATGGTTTTTCTTATGTACATAACACTAATGGTTGTTTGATATCTCTCCCAGTTGGCTTATTCCTTTCTTCAATAAATATTAATTTGTATTTTTATGATCCCATAGAAATTTGGTTGGAAGAATTTTTCAAGGAGAGAATGTTTGTAAGTAGATCGCTTGTAAATAAACAGCTTTATGTAAATATGTTAGCAATTACCTTACATACTACTTTCAGATTTAGTTTTGTTGGTCTTATTATAATTGTATTTTGTTACTAATGTTTGATATGTACATATATATAGGAGTTAAAATGAGAAAATGGTTTCATTATAAGTATGACTATACCTAGTCATGTTTATTTTTCATGAAGTTAGGATTAGGGATAAATTAATTTAGATTTAGATTTCTTTCATGTTTTTATTTATTTCATTATTGCATATTTTTAATAAGCATATGATGAGCCTATGATTGCTTAGATTTCACTTGCACAATGCTTGCTTATTAATTTTTATGAAGCTTCCCACATTGTTGAAATTTTCAAAGAAAATCAAGAAGAGTGAAGTTCTAAAGAATCTTTACAATCACGCGCTCTTGAGAAATTCCATTTTCAATTCATAAGCATTTCTATATGTCACTTTTCCCACCCTTGTCTTCAATGTTATTATGAAGTAAATGCAAATCAATAGCTCATTACTTAGCATTTTAATTTAGATTTAATAAGAAGATGATTGTGAACTTTGAGAAGTCCGTGGGACTTGGTTAAATGGTGATGAGGTGAGCTGTTATAGCACTTATCACAAGTTCAATTCCATTTCCCGATCAGGGTGATATATTTGGACATGTTGATGAAAATAGAGTAAAAAAAGAGAGAGAGAGAGAGAAAAGTGAGAAATGAAAGGAACTACCAAGCTTACAAAAAAAAAAAAAAGATTGTGAAATTTGAGAAATACATGGGAGAATGTCAAGATCTATAAAGTACTCTTACAATTTGATTCTTCCAGGTATGCATTGACATGTTCATCTTCATTTGTTGTTAGTTTTCTCTTTTTCATAGTCTATTTATTATTTTTGTATTCCTTCTTTTGCAGGTTTGGAGAATTGATTTTTATTAGAAAATTTAATTATTTTTATAAATAAGAAAGCATCCAACCCTTTCTAAATTGCAACATGTTCAGGGAAGTATTTTCTGTTTCATCAAAATATGGGTATTCCATAGTTTTTCTTATGTTCATATTTCCTTTCTTTCCAAAATTTAGCAATATGTGTCAATAACCATAGTTCTACATCTAGTTGTTGTAGCTAAAATGAAATTCTTGACTCTTTCTTATTCAGTTTTGTCATAAGCAAAGGAAAATCACACAAATTGATTTTTGCAACAAGTTATAAAATGCTCCTATCCAAATTTTTCTATTCTGAATCTTGTATTTTCTAGGTTGAATTGAACCTTTGCATCGCACTGTACTCATTCATCTTGCATCCACTTTAGTCACAATTCTTCCGAAATTTTCAATTTTCTCTATTCTGAGCCTCTTAGTATCTCGGATTAGTGAGATATCAGATTATATAATCTTGGTGGCCTTTCATCAATTCATACATTACTATATAGTTCAACTTGCCACTATGCTCGCATAGAGTCATATTTGATTATATTTGTATCTTTGCGTTGACTTCCATGTTACCCTTTTATTTGAGAACCTGGATGCATTTTTAATTATAATTTAGTCCAACATTCAAGTATTCATTCCTCGATATGATTTTGTGACATTGGGAATATACATTCTTCATGGTATGTGCACATGGATTTTATCATTATGTTTTCATTGTATAGTTGTGCCTCCTTTTACTCTTTAAGGCAATTTCCAGGCTAATGAGAAGTGCATCACCTGTGACTTGCTTACATTTTCATCTTTATCTTACCATCATATGCTCATCCGATCGTCCCGATCATCTCCTTGTGTGCATCTTTTATTTTCTTTTCAAAGCACTCTTGAGAAATCACTATGATGGTGCAACCAGCTGATAAGGAATTTGGAACAGGTAAAGGTAATGGATCATGGTTAATTTATGTTTGAATTCTCTTTTGTTTTTTATATATCTCTCCATATTTAGCATGCAAAATTTCAAGACCTCTCCATCTACACATATGCATTACATTTTTTGGGACTTACTCTTGATTGTTGACATTTTATGAAAATCATGGAGTAGATATGAAATATAAAAAACAAAGAGAACAATCATTGCTGAAAAAGCACATCATCATTCTCATTTCTGATGGATTTAGTTTACTTGAACATGAATCGTTGTTTTATTCTAGTTTTCTACTTGTAGTTTAGATTTAACAAGTTATGATTATGGGCTAATGAAAACTACATTGAAAGCCACTTCTTCATGTTTTTAATTCCAATCAAAAGGAGAAGTTATCTTTGTTGGAGAAATCGATATCTCTCAGGTAAAATTTTTAACGAAATTCTTCAATCATAAGCTTCGAATGCCCATTTTCATTTGTTTCTGTTTCTTAAGTTTTTGTTTCAGTTTTGTTTCATTTTTTGCTGATATTTATTTATGTTTTGCAGGTCTCCCAGAATTATCTTGCACTTCTATTAGCTCAGATTTGGAGCTCATTGTCTTTGTTCTTTTGCCTCTGAGTTTTGGAACTACAATTACAATGTTTGTTGAATCAGTTTAATTAGAGAGTCCCTGAACTTTTTACTTGTTTCATAAGCATTTTTTTTATAAAACAAATTAAGATGTTTTTATGCAGCGTTTGCGTTGAAACAATAAAATTTGCAAAAGGAGAGGCTTCTCATTTGGGCTTAATTTCACCACATGAATGCTATTCACCTTATTTTTTGAAGCATAATTTCTTATAACTCTGCAAGATGAAATTTATTTAAAGTCTTAACATAAGATGAAAACACTCATGGTTGTCTTATTGCACTCTTTTGTTGAGACATTTTATAATTAGTCTTGTTGGAGTTGTCTTTTAAATTTGGGTTTTTATCTTTGTTTTTCCTTTACAACTTGACATTTTGGAGTTTTTTTTATTTCTTTCACTTCAGTTTAGATTTATTTTTCTTTTGGTTATTGGTTTTGGTTTGATTTTGGTGATTCCGCTGAAATTTAAGTGGAAGTTATTTTCCTCACTCAACAATGGTTGGCAGACATGGGAAATATTTACTCTATCTATTCAATGAGTTTCATTTACCATTAAAGGTATATCTTTATGCAATCTTGAAGTCCTCTTGCTTTAAATTTTTTTCATAGAGGAACACACATTATTTCTAAGTGATATAGTTCACCTTTTCAAAGAAAGAACTGACCCGAGTTTAACTCAATGGATCCTTCCCATCCCTCCACTTCATTAAAAAAAACCTCTAAATGATAGTCGTGGGGAAAGATTTGGAGTCAACATTATGGAAGTATTAGATCCATTAGCATAAGTCTCTTTTACCATCCCACCTCTTTCACTCAGGGACATCATAAACTAAAGCTCGCAAATGTGCTTATCAAAAGGGTGATTAAAATAGGAAGCATGAGAGATACAAGTAAACTTGTCAAGGCTATGGACACTCGCTAGCAGCGGGTCCATGCTTGTATGGCATAAAAGAAAACTTTATCGGGGTGTTGTTCAGGCTTGCTGGTAGTGAAGCGATGTCAGATACCATTCATAATGATGCATATGCGCTTTATCAAAAAACTCATATTTGTACCTTCTTCTATTTTTCATATGAGGTAATCTTAAATAATAAAATTTTCCTAAAATTCAGACTCATGATTTGAGACTCAGTCTGCTTTGAGTACTTATCTTTTTGAACTTATATTGCTTAATTCATTTATTTGTGACCTTTGGAAATCTTTTATTGTTTGATGGTTTAATAGAATTCCTCACTTTTAATCTTTGGGTAAAGTGAAACTAATTATCTTTTAACGAGAGATAAATGGTGCTTCGTTGAAGTTTGATAATTTTTACCCCTTGAACTAAAAAATGTACAAAGTGTATATTATTTTAATTGTTGTAAATAAATTTTTAATTATTGATTTTTAATTATTTTTTACTAATTACTTCATTTTTCACTAACGTTCTTACAAAATCGTCGCAGCCAAATTGCAGAACAATAAAATTTTGTTGTTTTCGAATTTCGAGAATCTATGTTAAATCCAAATTTGAAATAAATTACGAGATTCGAAATCTCAAAATTGCAAGTGGATGTAGTTCGTTTTGTCAGATTTTTAAATTACATAAGTGGTTGTAGTTTATGAACGGATCCCACTCCACATGGCCCTCCTCTCCTCTTTCACACTATACTTCTTCACTCCATCAAATATCAGAACTACTCAATATCGTAACAATTTAAAATGCTTCCCCATAATTTTTCTGATGTTCTGATGTTCCAATATTCCAAGACCTCTAATATACCTTAAACAAATTTGGCTTATAAAACCCATCCCTCGACATATAATATGACCTCGGCACATATCATAATATCGAAACCTCGGGGAAAATTTTATCGTCACTTCAGATTTAAAGAACCTCTAATATTGAATAGCCCCGATGCCCGATATCCTTCGTATTTTTTATGGTTTAGCTTTAGTTAATGTAAAAGGCATCATCTCTGACATGTAAAAAAATCCTCCACTTATTAATGTAAAAGGCCTCCTCTCATTTCATTTCGGGGCTTTTATGAGTTCCCAAACCCACTATGCCCATTAACTTGGGATCAATAGCCACTTGACACATGTTTTTTTTTTTATAATTAATTTTAAATTATTTTAGTTAATATTATTTTTTTATAAAATTGGTATTTACAATATATATTTAATTTAATTCAATATTTTAGAATTAAATTAAATATATATTTAATTTAATTCAATTTTTAGAATTAAATTATTTATAATTAATTTCATAATTATAATTAAATCTAAATTAATTAATTTTAATTGTACATTTAATTAAATTTAGATTTTTAATTAAATTTTCCAAATTTTAGTTTAGGCACACATTTTCTATAATTATAACAGTTTTGACACTTCAATTTTGGAGGCTCATAAGTTGAGTTTTACTTCGTCAAATGAGGCCTAGGATGGCTCGTTAGATAGATAAAATCACGGAGAATATTTATGAAGTGTTTGTATGACTAAATTTGGTCAATTATTGAGTCTAAAATTTAGCATAAAATTAAGCTCTGAATTTGTAACCAAAACTAATTTTCCAAGTTTAGTTTTTGCATTTTAATTTGCCCAAATTCTTTGTTGATTGCAAATCCATTCGATTATGTTCTGTTTGACCAACAATATATTTACAAGGATCAATGGGAAGGTCAGATTTATTTTTTATTTATTTAATTAATTAATATTTTATTGGAAATGTTTGTTTTACCAAATTTGGTAATTCTCATTTTAAATTGAAATTTAATTGAGTTTTGATTGGTTTTTTGCAGGAGAGCAATTGGGAGGATGAGGGAGAGAAGATTTGAAATAATGGAATTGCTCCACCAAGAGATTAAAAACAATTTTTGGCCAATCAAATTTTTGAAGCAAATTTATTTCTCCCACAACTCTCTCATTTTGGTTTTGATCTTGTAATTATAAATATAGCTTTTAGAGAATGCTAGGGAGGTTCATCTTCTCTGCAACTAGCACTATTGTATTAGGAGATTATAGTTGTAGGTAGGAGGAAAAATTTGAATCTGGGGTTAGGGGAAAACTCTATGATCTATGTTTGTTGTGCATTTTCACTATTGTAATGTATTGTGAGTTAGATTGTGCAGAGAAAGAGTATTTTCAGTTCTAAAGGGGAAGCTTTTTTTGGCACTACTATTGGAAATTTCTCGAAGGAGTTGAAGTTGCTCAAGGACTGCAAGATTTGTAATGAGATTTTGGTATGATTTAATAAAATTTCATTTCAATGCACTATTGCTTGAATAATAAAATTAATTTTCCATTGCCAGAATTTCTCTTAATTGGTTTTAATTTATGTTCTAAATAGTGTATGGCTTTTGATATTGAACACTATTTTCGTATTATTAGTTTCATAGGAGCTGCCTCTGAGGAGCAGAATAGAGTTAAAATTAATATGAATTCATTGAGATTGGAATGTATTAGGGAGTAACTACTTGTTGTTTAATTAAATTCATGTTTTCGTTTCTTTTTCATTAATTAAATGAACTACTTATTTGATTTATGAAAATTATTTGATGGATTCAATCATCTAAACAGTCATATTCCCCTATTTATTTAGTTCATCTGCTCTTGAATTGAGAGAGGGCTATCATTTTCCCAATTCGAGATAAGATTATATTTACTTGCATCTTAGAGTAAATTTGCATTTAGATCTAATTCTTTATTTCTAGTAGTCCCCTCATACAGGGGCAGATCTTAGTTGTGGTTTGGTAGAGCCCTAGATCATCTTAAGGATCACTTCCTTTCCTAAGCTCATCAAGAGGTTTCATCTTATGTTTCTTCTTTATTGGTAAGTAAAAGACATACTTTAAGCCAACAGAGATAGAGAGAAGGTAACTGGACCTAGTTTAACTAGTTGGAAACACCATTCCAAATGAAAAAGGAGCTTCTTTAGTTCTCGACAGGGTGGTCTCCCTTATAATGTTGAATGGTCATTTTGGGCCATCAACAAGACCATTCCTTGATGATTTTGTCATAGTCTACTTATATGATATTCTTATTTTTAGTAAGACTCATAAAGAACATGTCAAGCATGTGAAACAAGTTTTAGATGTCTTGGAAAAAGAGAAATTTTATTTGAAGATGTTTAAGTGTGAATTTGAGAAAACCTATCTAGTTTATTTGGGTCATATTATAGGAGGAGGTGAATTGAATATTTATCCCTCAAAAGTTGAAGTTATAGTCAATTGTCCTAAACCCAACAATGTAACAGAAGTTAGGAGCTTTTTGGGAGCATCCCGATATTGGAGAAAATTTATAGCTAACTTATCACTCATTGTAGCACCATTACATGCATTGACAAGTGTGAAACAAGTCTTTCAGTGGGGAGGCAAGCAGCAAAATGCCTTCGGTACATTGAAAGAGAAAATCAATACAACACCAGTTCTTGCACTTCCATATCTTAAGCAACCATTTGAGATTAAAACCAATGCAAGTTATCATGTTTATGGGAGAATTTTTTATGCAACATGGTAAGCCTATTTGTTATCATTCTAAAACCTTTACAAATGCAGTGATTAAATATCCAACTTATGATAAAGTTTTGTATGCTTTGGTACAAAGCATGAAGACATGGAAGCACTATTTGATGGGTAAGGAAACGATTATTCATACTGACCATCCACCTTTGAAATATTTACAATCGCAAACGAAGCTACAACAATCTAGACAGTTCAAGTGGATGGGATTTCTACAACAATTTCATTTGGTAATCAAGTACAAGAAAGGTATATGCAACAAATTTTCTAATATGTTATCAAGGAATATTGTAAATGCATTTGTCATTCTTAAGCATAACTTAATCATGCATGAAAGTTATATTGAACAATATGCTCAAGATGATGACTTTAAAGATTCTCATGCAACTTTGATTCAAGGAAATCATGTTGAAGAGTTGGATTATCATGTTCATAACAAGTTTTTGTATCATCTTGGCAAGTTATGTGTTCCATGGGGTGAAAGAGAATGTCATAAGGGAAGCCTGCGCTTCTCTTATTGTTGGTGACTTTGGTGTAGGCAAAACAATTGTACAAATTCAGAGGTCTTATTATTTATCTCGCATGAATGAAAGTTTTTTAAGATATGTAAGAGGATGTTTCATGTGTGCTACTAGCAAGCCTAGCAAAAGGAAATTGGGTATGTACACTCCACTTCGTATTCCTTCTCTTCCTTGCGAAACTATTTCTATGGATTTTGTAGGAGGACTACCAATGTCAAAGAAAGGTCATGATTATCTTTATGTTGTTGTGGATCGTTTCAGCAAAATGTGTGTGTTGATTCCATGTAAGAAACATGTTACAATTGAATAGACCTCAAAGATGTTCTTCCAAAATGTATGGGTTCACTTTGGGTTGCCCAATTCTATTATTTCTGGTCGAGATTCTCGATTTGGCAGAAATTTTTGATCAAGCTTATGGGAACTCATGGACACCAAGTTGAAGAAAATCACAACATTTCATCCAAAAATCGATGGCTAGAAAGAAGTGGTAAACATAATAGTAGTACATATCCTTCATGGATATTGTGGTAAGCATCCTAAACTTTGGGATGAGCATTTTCATTACGTCCAGCATGCCTACAATGATGTCGGGCACTCATCTACGCAAGCATCTCCATTTGAAGCTTGTTTGGGTTATTTTCTAAAGTATCCTTAAGATTTCATCTTTGGTAAAGATATTGCAGTAGATGGACATAGTGATGGACAAAGCAAAGAATTTAAATGAACAAATTCAACTAGTTCATTAAAGAGTCCAACAGCAACTTGAGAAAAGCAAAGAAAAGTACAAAGAAGGCATGACAAGGATCGATTTGATCATGATTTCCATGTGGGGGATCAAGTTTGTCTGTATATCAGCAAGGAAATACTTCAAGGTGAAGGTAAAAAGCTCAAGCCAATCATATATGGTCCTTTGGAAATTTTGGAGAAGATTGGTAACAATGCTTTCTAATTGGATTTGTAACCTTATATGCAAATTTATTCTATTATGAATGTGGAAAACTTGAGATTGTATGAGCCTCCAATGATTGATTATCATGAAGATAATTTTCATATTTCATCTATTGAAGTTTTTACTCCGAATATTTAGATGAGTTGCAGGAAACTACAATTCTTCAAAGAAGAATTAGGACTTCACGCAGAGGAAATATGGAGTTTATTCTAGTGGGGCTCAAAGGTACTAGTCCAAGTAAATTAAGGTGGATTGAGACCAAAAAAGCAAGGGATTTTCACCCTCACTTACTTGCTAAGTAAAAACAGACTTTTAGTGGTCCAAAAGCTTCTAGCAGGGAGGAATTTTCTAGGGGATCAACTATATACTCAAAAATCAAAGTGCTCAAAATCACTCAAAACCAGTGCCAAATCGTAGATCTCATCATTTTGATTCCAACGAAACTTGAATCACCTCAATCTAACATCATATGTGAAATTTATCATGTTCTACAGTTCTTGACAAACAATTAAAAAAATCAACTTGTAGTGTTGACTAGGTTGCTAACTGGACAGGTCGTACGATGATGTCAACAGGTGACTGGGCAGGTATAATGGGAAGTACGGGTCAATCCTATGAAGCCATGTGGTAGTGATGCACAGGTTGATATGTCACATTTTTATTGGTTGTTGAGTTTCGAGGTGGCCCAACTAAGAGGCGCCACATGGCCCAATGGGAGGGCACCATGTGGCCCTTGGGATTTTTTCCAAAATTTGATGAGTAGGTTGATCGGCCTCCTCCATATTCGAACCAATGACCTATCACTTAACAACCTAACGTAAAACTATCTGACCAACCATGTTTCTCGCTATAACTTAATGACAAGTTTATATTTAAAATTAATTAAAAATGGCATTAAAAGGAGGGGCGAGGCACATGGCCCCGACCCCTGGTTACGTGGCTCCACATGACGTTGGTGTGAATTCGAAGGGGTCGGGAAATTAGCCCTGGCCTCGGGTCACATCCACCTTACCGGAATTGTCGGCAGAGGTAATTTAGAGGGGGCGAGGCGTAGCCCAGCCCCCGGTCTTATTTGTGATAACGTGACCACTACCCAACACGGAGTCGGAGCGGTGGGCGCATATCCCAACCTCTAGCCACGATATGCCCGATTGCAGGGCTATAAAATCAATGCTAAGGGGTTATTGACATGATTAAGGAGGCGACAAATTGCACCTTTTTGGTCGGATTTCTGTTTCCCCCAATCCAAATTTGTCGCTTCACTGAACCGCCAAAGGCAAGAAACGTTTCCTAGTTAGCTAGTTTTGTCATTTTGCAGGATAAACAACAGAGAAATGGAGATAGAGGCCTATCTTGGTCATTTTTTAGTCCTTTTTAGCCCAAAAAGAGCCTACACAAGGGCTTTTGGGTGTTCTAGACATAATGGAAGCATTATTTTTGTGATTTGAACATTGTATATTGATGTAATTTACATTTTTAGCATATAATAGAAAGGACCAACATTGGAACCTAAACCCAGAGACATAGTCTAGGAGGGGTGAACTCCGTCATCAAATTGTTGCTTGTTTGATGTTTCATATTGTCTATTTTTCTCTGATTATTTATGTAAAACTTAACTAAAAAAAAAAAAAACTAAGTTTATGTGCTTTTTTTAATTGATCCATTGCCCACAAGACATAAACTAGCTTGCAAACTTTTTCACTAAACCTTCAGGTTTTTTATTTCATATCACATTAATATGACTTATGCCCAAAGTTATGACATTAGAAACATTCAGTGATATCAAAGAGAGGATAAAATGCATTTTTGTCTAGATTCATGTTTGTTTTGATGTTTGTCTCACTTCTCTTAGAATTCCTCATATCATTTCTTCTGACATAAGCTCTGCAATTTATGGATTTAAGTCCAAAAATTTTACAACAGTAACAGTACCCATAGAAAAAAAAATTGTACTTGGTATTGGATGACATTTGTGGATATAACCATCTTGACATTTGATAATATTATCTCCTGAAGAAGTATGGTATCTGATGGTTTTTTGTTTGATTGTCCATTCTAGTTGTCTTCTGCACTTTTCTAGTAGTACTTCTCTGTTGCTACTCATTTGATATTGAAGTGTTGCTCAAATTTTTATTCTCAAATTAATGTGAACTATCATTGTCTCCCTTGACAAATTTTACAAAAGTAATTATCTTTAGGTCATATGTCTTGGTTTCACTGGATTCGCCTTCATAGCCTAACCCAACCTTCATGAGTGGGGACCTCTGAGCATTTAACATCACATCCAGTTTTTCATATCCTTTTATATGTTTAATATTCATTTTCAAATCATTTTATGCCTCTTCTAGCCTTTTCTTTAGAATTACCACCTTTTTTTCCAATCTTTCATGCTCCTGACTTTTCTCCTTTATTTGTGGCATCAAAATGTCTTCCACCTTCCGTTCTTCTTCAATTTCAACTTTCAACTTGATCATTTCTTCTAAATTTGATTCTTCTTTTACATATTTCAACAAAATCTCTTTCTACTTTCTATTCTTTTGTTTAAGCCTATCTATTTCATCTAGGGCACTAATCAACTCCCCGTCAAGATCTACCTCACCTTATTTTTCTTCTTCATATTCCTCACAATCATTTTCAAGTTATTCTAAGGCCATCAACATGAATTCAATAGTTCCATCTTCAGTAGAAGATTCATTGGAACTTTCAAATACACTATTATATTCTTGAGCATAGAAGATTTTCCTTTTAATTTTTTTCTCTCACTGCATTTTATTAGACTTGTTCTTTCCTTTTCCTCTAGGCTAGTTTTCTTCTTTATTATAAGGAAATTTAGAGGCATAATGCCCCCCTCTTCCGCAATTGAACATGAGCATGAACATTCTTTTTCTTATATAGACTTGTCTGCCTTGAAAGTTGCATCTCTAATGACTGACTTCCCTTTTGGAATTCTCATCTCGTATGTTGTCAAGGAACCAAGTATTTGATCCCTATTCATAGTCTTAAAGTTTGTTGTCTCTTCTATATATTAAACCTTAGGATTGAACTTTGAAGGTAACGACCTCAATATTTTTTGAACCATTACACTTTCTTTGATTATTTCTCCTAGACCCATCATGACATTAACAACTTCATCAACTCTTAAAAAAAAACTTAGCAATATCTTCATATTCATTCATTTTTAAAGTATCAAACTGCATTCTATATACTTGTAATTTGGCCATCTTTACCTTTTTATCTCCTTCATCAATATTTTCCAGTTTGACCCAGATTTTTTTAGTTGTCTTACAATGTGTTACTTTAATAAATTCATACTCACTTAATCCACTTAGAATTTCATTCATAGCTTTTTCATTAACTATAAAATCTAGTTTGACATCTTTGTCACTAGTTTTTTCCTTTGGTTCTTCATACCGTACCATCGTAGAGTGCAGAATTCTACACCAAGAGACATTAAATATGTCTTGATTCTCACTTTCCATAAGGCATAGTTTGTACCAGTAAATAGGGGGGCTTTATTTGTTGAGAATCCTTCCTAATTAGCCTTTCTACTAATTTAGGACCTCCCTCTAGTTGTTAGATTGATATTGAATGAACTGACTCTGATACCAATTGATATATGTTTGGAAATTACTGAGAGAGGGGTGAAACAGTAATTTTAAGCTTCAAGTTTTGCTCAACTTAAATTTATTCTTATGCAACTAATAAATTATGTATATGCCCAATTATTGATGGTTTCCTTTTGTAGTTACCAAAGAGAGAAACATTTTTAGATATACTTATTCATAATTCAAGAGCATTCATACAACATTCAATAAACAACACATGAAGCCACCATATATAAGTAGAAACCCATAAGGGAGAAACCCATGATTTTTTTTGGCTAAAAGTGATGTGAAGGCAAGCTCCTACTTCCCAATTACATCATATTTTTATAGGCTCCAACCTACACGAGCTTGCTACCTCAAGGAAGCTCCAAATCCCATGAAGTTTTCCGGAGGTTACTGGTGAGCCCTGGTATTGCACCAAGAGTGTTGCAACTCCCAGGGGTTGCCCTACTTTACTTTATCGTCCCGGGGTTCGTACAAAATTGGAGGTGACAATGCTATATACACAACAGATGCATTTTTTTCATGTCATCCTCTTCTGCTTTACGAGAGGGTGTTATTTTCTAAACTCTGATAAAAACTTAAAAGTAAATTGCTAGAAGGAAATGATAGAAAGGAAACTAACTTAATTTGCAGAAAGGAAATGATGGAAATGAAACTAATTTAATGTGCCGAAAGGAAATGACATAAATGAAACTAATTTAATGTGCAGAAAGTAAATGACAGAAAGAAATTAAATTAAATTGCTGAAAATAAATGACGGGAAGGAAACTAAAATAAATTGTTGAAAGGAAACTAATTTAAACCACACTAAACTTGGCCAATTGGCTAAACACACCCTACTTATCTTATGCTCTATCTGCCATGCTTCTATCCATGCAGCGAAGTTATCCATGACTTAAAATGATTGAAAAAGTGTTGATTTGTAGCTTGGAGGGAAAAAAAGGCTAAAGTGGCTAATGGAGGGCTTAACGCATGAAACAAGGCCTAGAAGTGGAAAGAGCGGGGTTAAACCTTATAAAACTTTATTATACTGCAGAAATGGCTTTGAAGTGGAACGAATTGAAAAGTGTGATGGCGGAGGTGTGATGGAGGCAAAATTTGTGATATGCGATATGCGATATCGCAATATCGCAAAGTAAATGTTAACAAGAACAAACTAAAAAGTGTGATTTGCGATTTGCAATGCGGCAGATGACGTGGCGGTGGGACCGGTGAGTGCGATCACAATATCGCAATTGGCAGATAGGAGCGGTAGTATTAAAAGAAAAGGGAAAAAGTTGCGATGATCAATTTGCGATATGGTGAAAGTTGCGATATGGTAAAATTTGCGATGAGCGATTTGCGATGTGGTAAAATTTGTGATGAGTGATTTGCGATAAGGTAAAAGTTGCGAAGTGCGAAGTGAGATATCGCAACCGCCAAATCGCAAAGTTAAAGGGATAGTGGGAGTGTTGTTCGGGAAAATTTATGAAGTGCGATATCGCAATCACAATATCGCAAAGTTAGAGGGATAGCGGAAGTGTTGTTTAGGAAAAGTTGCGAAGTGCGATATCACAATCGCAATATCACAAAGTTGGAGGGATAGTGGTAAGTCTTAAAAGAAAGGGGGAACGATGTGAAGTGCGATTGCAATGCGGGAGTTGTGGTAAGTCATAAAGGGAAAAGGAAAATGTTGCGATTTGCGATGTGCGATATCGCAATATCACAATCGTAAAAAACAAGTGGTAAGTGTTAAGGAAAAAGGGAAAAAGTTGCAATTTGCGAATTGCGATGTACGGTAGCAGGAGATTCGAGGAGCAAAGGCGGAGGTTGACTTTCGATGGTTTTCAAGTGTTTTTGCGTTAAAACGAGTAAAGCAATGGTGAATGATAAAAATAAATGAATGAGGCGGGCTGAAGGGTTTAAGTGTTTTTGGGAATAAAAGGTGGGTACAGCAGTTAAAATAAGCGGAAAACGAGAGGGAATGGAGGCGTAAAAGCAAGGTTCAAAGGAGTAACTCAAAGATGGATAGGGACTGGAAAAGAAATAGGAATGGCTGAATAATCTCCCAGGGGATTTTGATGCCTATGCATGCAAACAAACTGTTAACTTATGTGCAGAGAAACAGAAAAATGCGTGAAAGTATCGTGCAAAGGAAGACTGGAAAATGGTAATGCAACTCTACTCCTAATCTCAGAAACAGTGAACATAAATCAGTTTTTGGGTCTGTGGGAAGGTTCGCCCTCCTCGAGCTCTATTGACAGAGATGAGAAGGGGGCCTTGATCCACATTTTTTGGTTTTTCTCCTCTATTCTATTACTCACAAGAAAATGAACTACAACAACACACTGGAAGCAAAACTAAAAAGAAATTTGAAACATAAGCGAAATTATCAGTAGCAAAACTAATGAAATGACAGAAATAAAACTAGCTAAAGGGCAGAAAGGAATTGTAATAGTAGAGAAGCTGAGGCACTTGGATTGGCCCCTAACCCATGAGCCTAGCTCTCTGAAGCTTAAATCATTAAAATGAAATCAGTCTGCTCATTTCATAAAAGAATAGCCTCATACATTTCTGAAAGTTTTATCACTGAGTAAAATAAAAATCTCAATAGCTTGCAACAAAGTTCCAACTAGAATCACCCTTCCTAGCTCTAGATTTTCTCTATTTATTCTACAAGGAAGGTACCAACAGCTCCCTAGAAAATAGTGATTGAGTCCACTTGACTCCAAGTAAACAAAGATTGAGTTGCTTGGCTACCTCTAGAATTCGAATTGTTGGCTCCTCCAAGTCTTTATGATAAAATCCTTATAAAAATGCTTAATAATTCATGATTTTCTGCAGTCACCCTCATATTAGGTACTCAGAGTATGTTAGCCTTAATTACCACCTATACTAGCATCATAAAACCAAATTATAAGAAAAATGCAAGAAAAAATAATCTAAGAAGGCAAAAAGGTGACCACTAGCCCCTCCAAATATGTCTAATGATGGAGCTCATCATCACCCCCCTGCTGAATGGTTGCTCATCCTCTAAGCGACTAATCCTCCTCCTGCATTTCCTTCAGGGCTTTGACAGCCCCCTTGATTTCCTGAGGAAAAAGTGTGGGAGTTTCCCAAAGGGGGTAAAAACCATTATTCTTTTCTACATTCTCCCATTCTCTATCTTGTGCATCTGTGTCATTTTCATCATTCAGCCCCAGCAGCAAAGGTGGGTTGAGCTTTAGTCCCAACCATTGGATCTTTTTGGCCTGCATGGCCCTCTTTTATAATGGTGCCCCTTCCAATGCACCCCTAAAACTTTTTGGAGTATGGTACTCCTTGTTCTTGAGGCTGTGAGGGAGGCTTTTCCATCTCCTCTGGCTGGCCATAATGCACTCATATTCTATCTTCCTAGAAACATCATCAAAGTGGCCTATTACCTATGTTTGAGTTTGAAGGTAGATTTCAACTAGAGCAGGGTCCCTTTCAATATCTCGGCAGTTAAAGATGACTCCTCTTGGGTTGAACAATTCTAGTCTGATATGTAAGGGTTCTCTATTTCTTCTTCTCATGGCCCACCATATCTCTTTTTCTCTAGTGTCCTCATTCATGTTGGAACACCTAATCCTACATGGGTAGGTGTGGAATGCGAAAAGTCACAATGGAGTCCAAGTGACCTTGGAATGTGAAACCAAGAGTCACACCATTGTACTATAAGTGTACATCATGTATAATGGAAAAATAAGAGAGCTACACGCTTATCCTTCATTGTGTGTTGATTTTCTTGTTGTGTGTTTATTCTTTCTCATACACCATGTGTGTGTCTAACATGGTGTTTAACATGGTATCAGAGCTGATACGTCCATAAGCAGCTCAACCTTGAGTGAGCCATTTGTGTTTATGGCCTGTGCATATCTGCAAAATTCTTGGCATTTTTGCAGCATTTAGAGAGTTTCTGCAGCAGACATTTTGCTGCATTCAGAAAGTGGTTTTGAAGAAGGGCAGCAGTGGTTTTGAAGAAAAGCAGCACTGCGCATCTGAAGGTTTTCATTCTGATTTCTTCCTGCAATTTCTGCCTATTAAATTTCTGTTTTGAAGAGCTGCTGGAAAATAGTGTTTCAAAGTTGGTTTCTGAAAAAAAAAAAAAATTCTGAGTTTTTCCATTGAAAATTTTCTGCAATTTTGGGTTTTTCTGTTGTTGGAAAATATTCTCTGCTGCTGGGCTATTGGAAAAAATTCTGGGTTTTATTGGCAATTTCTGCAATATGCTATTGTATTTCAGTACTTGAAATTTTTACTGTTGCCCTCATTTCTACAATTTTTTCCAGCTGTTTTAAAGTGGAATATCCTCTCTGTTGTTTTTACATATAAATTAATTAATTAATTAATTAAAAAAAATTAAAAAAATTAAAAAAATTAAAAATAAAAATAAAAATATTTTTTGATTCAGGCCCTCGGCCCTTCCTCAACACATTACGCTCCCCTTCCCATTACCTGCACATACTCTCACCCACGGCCTACACTACCCATTACCCTCCCCCGCTCACACTCACCACGCTCCACTCCCCATACCTATCCCACTTGCTGGTCGACCTTCCCCGCGGCCTTCCTCACCCCTCGCTCGCAACCTGCCGGGCCCCCTCTACAACTAACCGCCCCCCTCTCCCCATCTACCTCTACGCCCTCCCCACACCCTAAAACTTTCAACGCTCACTGGTCTGCATACACCCACCCCCTAACACACCACTCGAGCTCCTGCCAACCCATCCCTCCCACTACTCTATGGCCTCACAGCTCCCCTCCTCTCCCTACCTTGCCCCCCTTTCTCCATGGCTGTCCCTTCCCCTTACTTCTCGACTCCCCATCCCGAACTCTCGACCTTCCTTAACACCTGCCCCCATCTCACTAATGCCCTCCCTATTCCACTACCCACGCCCCTCCCAACACTCCCTACAGCCATACTCCCCTTGCCCACCCAACGCAAACCCCCCCCCCCCTCTCTTGGTCGATCCTCCTCCCTCGCAGCACTCCCTCGACTCATCGCTCAGGTAGAGAAAGCAGCCTTGCCCCCCGGTGTTAAAAACTCGCTCCATTTCAAACGCGCTGCACATACACCTAACCCACCTTCTCAACTTTACACTCCCCCTGCGCTACTAATCTCTACGCACCACCTCCCTGCTATCACAGCCACCGCTTACACACTCTAAACCCTTCTACTCGACCTCCCCTCCCACGCTCAACTGCTCATCCCACCCCATCGCTCCTCCATTTCGTTTTTTTTAATTTTTTACATCAATTCACCTTTCACCCAATTTTTTAATTTGGCCATTTTTTATTTTTTAAAAACTTTCCATTTTATTTTCTATAGTCATAATACCCCCCTCTCCACCCATAAATTCCCCCCCTCCTCCATTTTAAATTAATTCCCCTTCCTTTCATTTTTTTAATTAAAAAAAAAAAAACAGCAGAGAGAGAGGAAGAGAGAGAAAATGAACAGCAGGAAATGAAGAGAAAATGGACTGAATACATAGAGAAAATTGCAGTTTTGCATTGTGATTTGTGGCATTGACATAAGGGTGACTTTTTCTAAAAGAGATTGACAATGTGAAGACAAGTTTGCCATCAATTTTAAAACAGCTCCTTGAAGAAAATTCAGCTGCCATAAAGGCTTCTTGCATGGTGTTTTCAGCTGCACATTTACAAAATATTTTGCAGAGATTTTGTATTGAACTCACATTGTGAGTGAATATTGCTTCTTCATTCATAGTTGCAATCAAGATTTGAAGTATATTTGAGTTGTTGGAAAAAATTGTTGATTGTCCTCCATCATTTGAGGAGCAAATTTTGTACTTTGAGAATTCCATAGTTGGAAGTTCTCTTGAGTCATTTGTATTTCTTGAAATTAAGTTGATTCACATTGTAAACAGGTGCATTTTCGGTTGAAGCTGACACCCTTTATTTTGAGCCTAAGTTGTTGAAATGGCTAAAATCAATGAGGCATTAGAGTTGTTGAATAACGTCATTCATTCAAATGTTGATGATATGATGAAAATGAGAAAGAATGCTCTTTGTAATATTCAAATTTGTTTGAAAGATGCACAAGAAAAGATTGAGTTTTTGCAGTTGGAATCTCAGCTTTAGCAAGATGAACTTCAGCAAAAGAGTCACCATTCTGAACCTGTTTCTGTTCAGAAGATTGTGAAGGACTCTCATCAGAAGAAAGAAGATAAAGTTGAAGTTGATCCACATTCAATTCTTTGTACTAGAGCAAATGTACATGCAGATGCAGCAGTTCAACCTGCACTTCTCAAGCCCATCATCAGACCTTGGGAAGAGCATATCCACAACAAGCATAGAACTGGTCTTGGATATGACAAGAATGTGTCCTTTCATATTCCAGACTACACCAAGCCCATCATATTTCAGAGTGTCGGATTCCTGTATGACAATTCACCTGCAGCTGTTTCAGATCCTGCTCCACTTCCACAACAACAGCAGATTTTAAAATGCCAACACTGTGATCGAGTTGGCCATATGAAAGATCAGTGTTTTGATCTTCATCCATGCAAGCATTGTGGTCAGCACACCCATTCTTCAGACAGATGCTTCAGAAACAAGCCTCCTGCAAGAACAAAGATTCATCTTGGATGGATCGCTTCTTGGCAATGGGCATCAGCAGCCAAGAAGATGTTTAAGACACATGTCAGAACTTGTCCACGGATATTGAACAAACTTGCAGTTGAGTTTTCGCCATCATCTCACCTTGTCCCTGACAGGGGGGAAAATGGTGGTCATGTACAAGCTTCGACGTCGGATCAAGCGAGCCTGAGCCACAATCTCTCATTCCATGTTCAGAGTTGTAGCCAGAGACACAACAGTTCAAGCAAGCCTGAGCCACAATTCGTCATTCCAGATTCAGAGATGTAGCCAGAGACACGGATGCCCATGAGTATGCCTTTGGTTGGTGGACAGCCTTAAACCATCATCTTTGATTGATGGACAACCTTAAACCATCACAAGTTGTAGACCTCCCTTCTTTTAGGTTGAAGGTCTCCCTTTCATATATGAGGGACACTTCCTCTAGCAGAAGCCTTCAGCTTCTTGCCAGATTTGGTTGAGTTCCAGGAAATGCTTCAAGCATTCCAGAGTTGTTGGTAATCCTAAAACCATCACAGGTGGTAGACCTCCCTTCTTTTAGGTTGAAGGTCTCTTTTCTTTATGAGGGACAATTCCTCTAGCAGAAGCTTTCAGCTTCTTGCCAGTTTTGGAAGAGTTCCGGGAACTGCAACAAGTTTTGCGTTCCAATGTTGGTGGTCATCCTTAAACCACCTCTTTTTTCCAACATTTCAGAGAGTTGATTCAGCCCAAGTGCTGCCATGTATACTTTGCAGATTTGTATTACAACTCTTTTCTTGGACTCACACATACCCCTTCGGATTAAGGGGGGATGTTGAACACCTAATCCTACATGGGTAGGTGTGGAATGCGAAAAGTCACAATGGAGTCCAAGTGACCTTGGAATGTGAAACCAAGAGTCACACCATTGTACTATAAATTTACATCATGTATAATGGAAAAATAAGAGAGTTGCACGCTTATCCTTCATTGTGTGTTGAGTTTCTTGTTGTGTGTGTTTATTCTTTCTCATACACCATGTGTGTGTTTAACATGGTGTTTAACAATTCATCATCTAAGATACTAAAGCCATCAACTTCATACCCCCCATTGTAAGATTGGGGTCCCAAGTATCCAGATTTGTTAGCACAAGGTTATGCACATAAAACTCTGCCATCTTTGCTTGATCAACCATGTTAGCTTGCTTATAGAAATCCATCAATTGCCTCAATCTTGGAAAGGTAGGGATCCATGGGAGGCTAGAGTTTTGATTTGAAATAGGATCCATTACTCCTTGAGGTACACATCATATGAGTCAGAAGGGAATCTTTGTTGAAGGGCTTCTATGCATATGTCTTCCATGGTGGCTACTTGTTGCCCTTTTTGCTGCAATTGCTCCTTCAGTGCTACATTCTCTACCTGTGCCTTCTGCAACAGCTCCTTCAAAATTGTTTCTTCGATTATTTCCTCTTCCCTTGGTGATTCTTCAATTATAGTTGGGCTCATGGGAGGAGTTTTTGTCTCTCTCTAACTTATCCTCTCACTATTTTCAGCTCTGAAATCCATAGAGATCTGCCTTTTTCTCTTTACGCTCAGAGGAGCTAAGGTGGAAACTAACTACCCCTTTGTCTTGAGAGGATGTGGTGTTGTGCTGTGAGTCTTCTTCTTACTCACTGTCTGCTACCTCTATGACTTCTATTGCCATCTCTTTCGTTTTTCCTTGCCCCTTCGTCTCTCCCTCTCCTTCTTCTGTTTTTTCTTGTTCCTCATCTAGTTATTCTTCTGGTGATGTTGTTCTATTGTTTTTACTGCTGCACGTTGTCCAAATACGTAGCCCACTCTCGGTACTGCTATGTTGTGGCCTCTCTTCGGTCTCTTCCCTCAAAGAATCTCAATTCACTGGTTTGGATGAGATGGGATATCTTTTTATTAGATTGCGCAACTAATTTTGGAGTGGTTATGTAACTCGGCTCAACTCCAGTTTTTGTTGTAGACAGTTGTTTCCTTCTCTCTGTTAATTCATGTTGGACTGCGTGTTTCCTCCACTCATTCTCCTCTTGATTTAAATTTTTTTCTTTTGCATGCCCAGGTGGCATGATTTTGCAGTTCTCCCTACTCATACTTCACGATGGTGACCAAGCTAACTAGCCACATTTATGCCCCTTAAACTCTAAGTCTGAAAAATTAATTGTTTCTAGCTATTATGGATGCATAGCAAGGGGTGAGAAGCTATACCTAAGTTTACCTGTTGTTGTCAGGGAATTTACAGGAGCTGGAATTTGGAGACAAGCCTCTTATATGTTGTGTTCTTCCTTATTTTCCTGTTTTCTGAGTGAGCAGCTTCCTGAGTGAGTTGCTAGTCTCTTCTTGTTGTTTCTTTTCGTTGTAGATGTCGCGTGGGGTGCTCAAGATGCCATGGGTGGCACTCCTGTCTTTCCTGGGGCTTGCTTTATCAGCTCCTCCTTGTTTTTCTTTGCAGTTTGTGAACAACTTTGTTTTTGAAGGAAGTTCTTGATGTTTGTAGCAGTTTGTGGCTTGCTTTCTTTTGCTACATTTTGTTTAGGAATGGAGGAATATGGGATATGGAGGTGATGGAAGAAGTTATCAAAATTAATGGAGTGAATGATGGGATGGATGGTAAAATAGAAGAATGGAAAAGAAGATGAATTCTCCCCTGTGTTTCCAGAAACCATTAATAACCTACAAAACAGCAAACACAGAGATGCATATGTATTTTTTTTTGTTTTTTTAAAGAAAGTGGGCTGCCTCCATGGAGGTTTTCAACCCACAAACTTTCCTTGGGCGCCTCAGAGAGGTTTTCACCCATGTACATTTATTTTCTTTTTCGCTTTTTTTCTTCTTCTTCTTTTTTAGAGCAAGTGAGCTGCCTCCATCGAGGTTTTCAACCCATAAGCTTGCCTTGGGTGCCTCAGAGAGGTTTTCACCCATGAATCTTTATTTTTTCTCTCTTTTTTTTCTTTTCCTTTTTTCTTTTCTTTTTTTTTTTTTTCTTTCCTTTTTTCAGGAGGTGTGGGAAACTATGGAGTTTCCCATCACATACACCTCTCTACTTATTGAATTTATGAACTCCGCCCTTGACAAAGGCTTCTTGTACATTTTAAGTCTATGACCATTGACAAGCAAGGGGATTCCCTCCTCATCTATGGTCCTAATTTGAACTGTGCCATTATCAAAACATTTTTCCACTATGTAAGGTCCCAACCATCATGTCATCAACTTGCCTTTAAAAATCTTTAAACCCTAAATCATACAACAGCGCCCAATCTCCTTCTTGGAAGGTCTTTTCTTTTATGTTATTATCATGACATACCTTCCTTTGCAGCTGAACTACCTGTTAGCGCTCAAATCTACCTTAGGCTGAAATAAGGTAAAACTCAAGGCTACATCAAACCACGCTCAGCCTCGTAGCTAGCCCTACGAGGACAGGAGAGGGCTCTCTCCGGGTCTATCTCGGCAAAGGATCTTCAAAGGGGCTGAGATGACTTATAATTAACAATGAATACTGATTTTAGGCTATTAAAGAGATAGGAATGTTTGATTTTGATTTTTTGGGTTTTTGTTGGAGAAATGGGAAAAAACAATTTTGGGTCCGGGGATAAGGCCAGATCTTTGCAGAATTCGAGTTGGGGCGAGGTAGGCAATAGTCTTGATGCTTTTGATTGGGTATATGGATGGATCAGAATGAAAAGGAGCTGAAGAGGGCAAGGGAGAACATGGATCCTCTCCAAACAGGCGAAAACATGTAAAACTAAACAAATTCAAAGGCAGAGCACTGAAATCAATGGATTCAACCTCGTTTACTCATTCATTTAGTTTCAGAAGCATAAGAAGGGAATGGCATACATTAAACATGAAATAACTTACAATAAATTGAGAGAAAACACCATCAAGAACTGAAAGCCACAAGAATCCCAACAGGTGCTGCAAAACCTCTGATCTTTCCTTAGCCAAAATATGAAAAATATGTACAATAGTGTGCCAAAATCTTCCCAAGAGTCCAACCTATAGAATGTCTCAAAAATTACATCATATAGACCTCCTAACCCCTTCCCACACCTCTAGGGGTCGAATTCCTCCTTCTAGGATCAGTTCCAACTAATTCTAAACAAGGAGCTAGAATATAGGCATCTAAACAACTTGCCTCTAAAAGGGAGGAAACTGATTTCTTAATTCTGATTTTTACTTTTTTAGGAGTGAATCATCTAGAATAGGTAAAAGTGAGTCAAAGTTACATGCCAACCATCAATTTACATCATGATAACTCAAAATTTTCATCCACAAGCAAAACTGGTCCAACTGGCCGAAATTCTGAGCTGGAAGGTGAAAAATTGACCAAAAATCCATATGCGTAGCGCGCCTGAGCCATATGCATAGCGCGTCTTTGATCCTGATTTTGGGGCACTTCCCTGCATCCAAATTGAGCTCATGATAGCTCGTTGGAAAGCCCTGGATGTTGACTATCCAACCCAAGTGGAATTTCCAAATTTGGAGCTCATTTTCCCCTCCAAAACTTCATTCTCCCAGAAGTACTTCCTGCTGGTGCAAAAGGTGGTAGAAAGGTGGTTTTCATGGTGTTTTTGGGCCCTTTGATCATCCATAACTTGATGAAATGCTTCGGAAATACTGGAGCATGCATAACTCACCATGAAAAACCCAAAAATATAAATTTTTCCTTCAGAAAGTGTCCCAATCATAAGCGAGCGCGTCGGCGCGCTACTCGTATAGCTGAAAAATCTGTTTTGAGACCAAAATATTTCAAAATGACAAAAAATTCTCTAAATTTGCTCAAATTCGGAGCGAAGACCCTCCATCATGTATCATGCCCAGCCAACGAAGCCTCGGCCAAAATCTGAAGTGGATCAGGCCTTTTCCGCCGTTTTAGTGCTCTACTCAACCTCCTCTTCAGAATCTTCATTTTTGCCTTGCAGACATGCATGCGAGCCCAATAATGACCTTTCATGTGACGAAGCATGTCTTTCTCTCTATTGGCCTTTGCCAAAAACTTCTCCAGATGAATGTTAACATGCGTGAGTTCAGTCTCTCGCTCAACTGGTGTCATGTCACCTGGTCTCTTCCGGGCCAATTGTCGATCCTCACGGATTCGCCGCAGCTCTAACAATGTGTGCTCATCTTCTAGCTATTTGTTGCGCTGCTCCAGGTAGTCTATCACCCACTGAGCCCTCTGCAATTTCTCTTTCAGCGTGTCATTCTCGGCCTTTTGCTCCTGGATGATATCTTTCAGTTTCGAGCTAGGAGAGCTCGCATCAACATCAATGATCGTGAAATCAGTGTCCCGGCCTCCTGATGGGCCCTCATCATGCATAGGCCTCTTGCCTCTGTCCTGGATCTGTACCTGTGCTGAAGAAGAAGGCGAGACCCCTTCCACATCATGTGGAGATAATACTCGCTCTACTGATGGAGTCAACGAGACCCCTTCCACCTCGAGTGGAGATAATACTCGTCGTGTAGCTGCAAATAAGGCCCTGTGGCCTCGCTGGTATGTCACATACAATGGAGCACTGATATGCTCGACCTCAAGGATGTCCGGCTGATGTGAAGGCTCTCCCTCATCATAAACTACCTCGGGAGGCGGCTGCGGCGCTGTGAAGAAGTCACGGGAGATGAAATCCTCCCAAGTAATGCCCTGCTGTGGAATCACTGTCATACTCCTGCTCATAATTTGAGTCCGTCTCTGACATGGCTTTGAAAACAAGATATCTGCAATATGTATGTTGATATAGGTGTAGTGAAGACAAAAGTTTCAATGTATGCTCAAAACCCAAATATGTCACATATGTATCAAAGTATCATAGGAAAACAAGCCACAGTGGTGATGGCTCTGTCAAGTGGATTGGCATAAAAACAGTCACTGCTTTGATCACAAGGGAATTTGACAAATGAGTAAAAAGTGTAATGTAGTGTGCAGCCTTTGTAATGCTGGCTAAAATTTGTCAAAGGGGAAAATGAGTATGAGATTGTGTTTTTTCAATGGAGAATGGGAAACAATGTGATAATGACCATAGTAAAACAATAGCAATGACAGTGGTAATATAATGGAGATGACAGCAGTGATGAGATGGGAAACTGAGAGCGTGAGGGCCGTGACACTTTGACAGTAGATGTATAAACATATATATCAACAACACAAGCTTGTAAATCCTTCACAAGACCATCAACATGTCTTTAAAAACCCCAAGAAATGAATTTTCAATGAACCTAGGGTTTACACATTTCTCCTCATCAAATACTTGTTTCTCCACTTTGAAAACACCATAATCATGTTCCAAAAATCACTTAGCAATCGTGAAGAACCTACTTGCAAGCCGATTGAGGCGATTTGGGATGAAACCGGACGCAAAAGAAAAAAAATTTGGCTCTGAGATTATATGCGTAGCGCGCTTACCCAGTGTGTAGCTCGCTGCATGTGCGTAGCGCGCTTGCAAATTTACACAGGCTGGTGAAGCCCAATGCGTAGCGCGCCTCCTATATGCGTAGTGCGCTACATAGTGCATTTTGCAGGAGGCTTTTGGAGGCCTTCCGGTGTCAAAATTGGGCGTGTGATAGCTCGTTGGAAAGCTATTGGAGTCTAATTTCCAACCCAAGTGGAATTTTTCAATTTGGACTTCATTTTCCTTTTCATAAATCAAATCTCCCAAAACTTGTCAAAATGAGCAGAATGAGGCTGCCTCAAGGCAGAGCGCTGTTGCAGTCAACTTTTGAAGGTCTTACTCAACTCAAAATTGAGCTCATGATAGATAATTGGAAATATATTTTTGTATAGTTATCCTTTGACTCATTAAGCAAGTCATTTAGCCAACCATGCTAGGAGAAATCTTGATTTTCCCAAGGTCACTTCAGAGGTGCATTCAATTCTCCTGAGGCAACGATATTTTTGACATTTCTCTAAAACCATGATACCTGTGTAAAAAGTGCGGGAGGTTTTTCTTCTTTGGCATGTTTTGGACAAAAACCTCTCTCATTTTTCCAAAATTCATCTTTTATTGCTCTGAAATAGCATTTGAGTGAAACTTATCCCGATGTGTGGAACAAGGGATTTTGTCGAAATAAAGCGAAACGAAGGGGATAAGGGGCTTCTAAATTCTTGGGGAAATTTTTGGAAGTAGGGGGGGATGTTAGGAAGCAGGGGAAAGTGGAATCTCAGAGATTTAGTGAGGGGAAGGGGTCCAAAAGGGCAAAACACAGGCCTAGCCTAGAAAATTGCCAAGTTGTGGCAAGAAACTAGGGTTTGTGCAAAAATGAGAAATTTGGGGGATCTCAGTGATGGGAAGTGTTTAATAAGGTGAATTAAGTATAGGGGAAGGTGTGTGAACATCAGGATACAAGTTTTTTCGATGATTTGACCATCCAAGAGAAATTACCTCCAAAACCCTAGGAGAGGGAAATGGACCTTACCAAGGCACAACTGAAGCATGAACAAGATGTAAAATGACCCAATGGAACTTGACATGATGATGAAAACCCTCTGAATGATGGCACACTCAGCTGAATGGTGACATGGACCGACATTTGGACAACTTTGAAAAGCATGAAAACAAACCCTAGACCTAATGCCTAGTGACCAAATTTTGCTTGAAGACTCATTGAAATGACAAAATTTGACCTTGACACCTTAAAATCACTTTGTAAGAGCATGTTTGATCACTGGAGGAAGGCTGCAAAGGCTGACTCTAACACTACCTCTGTGTGAAGAAGTGCTTGCATTCTGAACTCATCCAGTCCATTTAGTTGCAGTAACCTCTCTTTTTGGGCATCTACTAGATCTAGATTTAATTCAGTTGTCATTCTTATGTTGGGTGTGGAGCCTAATTATCTTGTTTATTTTGTATCATAGTGTTGGACCCTTGTACCCGTAATTAAATGTTGTTGGGGGGGTCCAAGGGGGGGCAACTGCGACTTTATGGAGCCCCCCCTTGGCAGGGGGTTTTGGGGGCAGCACCCCCAAAGCTAAAAACATATGTAAAATTTCCTTGTAAAAGTATAGTAATTTCTAGTCAATCTGGGCCGTTCATTAGGCGGATGGTCTGACGGTAGAAGTTATGTTTAGTTTAGGGTTTTTTCCCTAGAAGGCAACCCCTTTCTTGTATGAGGGTATTGTATTGCGGCTGTGTATTGTATGTGTATTCTCAGAGCGAGAAACAGATAGGGAGACTGTGAGAGAGAACAAAGGATATTACAGTGGATCTGTTGTAGGTTGTGTCTCTTCATTTTGCTGGATAATAGAAAGGAAGAGCTGGTTGTTCAGGGTGGACATAGCCCAAACTAGGTGAACCGCGTATATATATGTCTCTTTGGTTTATGTGTTTCTTGTGTTTTTGTTTCCGCATATATTTTATGTGTTAAATTGCTCTGTTATATCTAATTTCCTAACATCTTAAAGTATTGAATTCAAACTCAAATGAAAGTAGAGCCTTCTTACCATAGAGTAGTTCATAAGGAGTGAATCATGTTGTGGTCTTCCAAGTAGTGTTGTAGGCCCAAGTAGCTTCTACCAATATGTCTGCCCAATATTTTCTGATGTTTCTCACAACCTTGGTGAGGATTCTCTCTAAATCTCTGTTAGTTACTTCTACTTGGCCATTCACCTGAGGGTGATAGGCAGTAGAATTTCTATGCTTAATCTTGTGTTCCCTGAAAATATTCTCAATGAGGTGACAGGTGAATTGTGCTCCCTGATCAGTGACTATTTCTCTGGGGTACCCAAACTTGTAAAATACATTCTCCCTTAGAAATTATGCTACTTTATCCTCGGTTGCTACCTTCACTGCTTTTGTTTCAGCCCACTTTTTCAGGTAATCAGCGCAGACTATGATATACTTCTTTTGTATGATATACTTCTTTTGTCCGGATGGTGGATCGATAGGTCCAAAAAATTCCATGCCCCTCTTGTCAAATGGCTCAAGAGCCACCTGAGGGTGCAAAGGCATCTCATCCCTTTGCGTGGGTTTCCCCATCCTTTGGCACTGGCCACACCTATTGGTGTATCTTCTGGAACCTTGGTGAAGGACAAGCCAATAGTATCTTGCCTACAAAACTTTGTAAGCAGTTCTCTTTGCAGCAAAGTGGCCTCCACATGGGTTTTCATGACATGCAGAGAGAATATAAAAACATTCTTCCTCCCTCACACATCTCCTTAGGATTTGATCAGGACCTAGCTTGAAAAGGTCTTCCCCAATCCATGTGAAAGGGGTCCTTTTTCTGATGATTATGCTCCTCTCCCTAAATGAAAAATTAGGAGGGAGTCTCCCAACAACCAAGTAGTTGGATATATTAGCAAACCATGGTGAGAGTGATGATATAGAAAAGAGATTCTCATCTGGCAGCTAGTCATCCACCATTCCTTCTTCACCTGCAGGGAGAGCTAACCTGGACAGTAAATCTGCAACAACATTCTCCTTTCCAGGTTTATCAACAATAGTCAAATCAAATTACTGCAAAAGTAACAACCATCTAATTATCCTAGCATCAACATCTTTTTTTTTCATTAAATACTTGATGGCTACATGATAAATATGAGCAAAGCTCTGATATCCAGTTACATAATGCTTGAATTTGTCCAAAGCATGGACAATGGCTAACATCTCCTTATCAATAACAGTATAATTTAGTTCCGCCTTGGAAAAGTTCTTGTTGATGAAATAAATGGCATAAGGGATTTTGTCCTCTAATTTTCCTAATGATGCCCCTACATCTTTGTTGGATGCATCAGTGTGGATGTGGAAAGGTAAAGTCCAATTTGGACCTCGGAGGGTGGGGGCAGTAGTCAAATTTTCCTTAATGAGCTCGAAAGCCTCTTGACAAGGACCGGACCAAATAAACTCAGAATCTTTGGCCAGTAACCCAAATAATGGAGAAGCCATATTTCTAAAATATTTGATGAATCTTCTATAGTAACTAGCTAAGCCTAAGAAAATCTTGACATCCTTCTGCTTTTTGAGGAGCACGTACCCTTTGATGATAGTGATTTTTTTCGAGTCTACCTGTATTCCTGCTTGGGATATGGAGTGTCCTAATACAACCCCTGCTTTCTTCAGGAATTCACACTTTTTTGGGCTCAAGGAGAGATGCATCTCATTTCACCTTCTTAGTACTTTACCCAAATTGGAGAGAGCTTCCCGAAAGTCAACCCCGTATGGTGTGAAATCATTCATGTAGATTTCGATAGAGTCACGGACTAACTCAGAAAATATGCTCATGACAGTTCTTTGGAAGGTAGTTGGGGCATTACACAACCCAAAGGGTAGGAATATATAAGCGAAGGTACCCCAAGGGCAGGTGACAGTAGTCTTATCTTGGTATGCAGGGCTGATTTGAATCTGATTGTACCCACTGAACCCATCTAAGAAAGAAAAAAACTTCTTCCCCGCAAGGCCATCCAACACTTGGTCTATAAAGGGCAAAGGGAAATGTTCTTTCTTGGTGGCTTTGTTAAGTTCTCGATAATCAACACAAATTCGCCACTTCCCATTCTTCTTTAGGACTAGGACAAGAGGAGATACCCACTCATTATCAGATATAGGATATATGAACCCTGCATCCAATAGTTTATGCAGCTCTTCTTTGACAATGTCCTTCAGAGCTGGATTCATCCTTCTTTGGGGTTGTCTCACAAGCTTGAATCCTTCTTTGATGTAAATATGATGTGTTCACACTGAAGGATGCACCCCTTTCATGTCCTTGTAATCCCAAGCAAGTGCTTCTAGATTCTCTTTCAAAAGCTGGCATAGTTGTCTCTCTTCTTCATTCGAGACGTTTGGGTTGATTTTCAAAGATCTGGATGGGCCAAACTCAATAGCCATGGTGGTTTCAAAGGTTGAATCAACTGAGTGCACTTCCATCCAAGGTTGGATTTCAGACACTTTGACTAAGGTTTCGAGAGGAATGTTAGTGGTGGCCTGGTTTTAAATGGCATGGTCAATGGTTTCATCTTCATCAAGTTGCCCCCCTCTAAGAATGGCATCTACGGTACACATAGGGGCAATGTTATATAACTCATCTTATTCATCCTCCAACCATATATGGAGATCATGATCAATGGAAGGTTGGGCTCGAGGATATAACACTAGTTGTTTATACAAAGGCCCATTTTGATAGTCATGTTTCCAGCCCGACAACTAATATAAGCATCTGCAGTGGCTAACCAAGGTCTCCCTAAGATGAGGGGATAACCATTAAACTTGGTTTTTAGTTGCAGGACCAGGAAATCTATAGGATACTCCCAAGAGTCAATGGTAACCATAACATCCTCAAAAATTCCTTCCGAAGTTACTATGGATCAATCTGCAAGTTACAAAACTGTTGTGGTTTTCCTCAAAGTCCCTTGGAGATTAAGTTTCAACATATTTTCCTTGGTCATGACATTTATGGCAGCCCCTAGATCAATCAGAGTGTCAGGGACGATGACACCATTTATATTCACATCAAAAATTGGACTACCAGGGTCCAGGTACTTTGGAAATATCACCCTTCCCAACATTAGGTTAGACAATTTTCCTACCACATTGATGGTGGGAGTATCTCTCTTCCTTCTCTCGGGTTTCTTGAAGCACTTTTCTTTAATGAGCCTATTGTAGATAGGGACATCCTTAATGGCTTGGAGAAGTGGTATCTTTACACACAAAATTTCCAATTCCCCCAGGAGTTCAGTCTCCTCTGGGGTGTGCTGACTAGGGTGGATCAAGTGATGAACCCTTAGTTAAACTAAGAGGGGGGGTGAATCAGTTTAATAAATTCATGGACATTTAAAAAAATTTCATTCAACTCATTTACACCTTCATTTCATAAGCATCTTAATACATAATGGATCAACAAACATAATGTGTGGACAGCAAGTAATTAAACAGATTAAAACATCACATCAACACTTAATCATCAAGCACATAGACAGCGAATATAAATGGAAACCCATAAAGGGAGAAAACCACATATTATTATTGTTGTGATGCAAAGGCAAGCTCCAACTCCCTCTCACAACTGATTTTCTATAGGCTCCAACCTACAAGAGGCTACTACCCCAAATTCTACAAGCTACAACTTTCAAGGAAGCTCGAACTCCCATCTATTTTCTGCAGGCTACAACCCACAGGAGACTCCTACCTCAACCAGCTACAACTTGATATGGAAGAACCAACTCCCTCACACTACAATAAAATCATATGTTGATTTACCTGGATATCAGCTCTGTTTTTCTCCTTCTTCAATGTTGCCCTTCCAGCCTTCAAATCTGCTTCATGTCAGTTATGGATCTGCACAACATCTCTATCTGCTCTCTCTCATTCTTCCACTCTCTAACCTTCCTATCCATATTACAATAACATCATTTATAGAGATCACTTCATGGTTGTTTGCATTCTATATTGGAATATGAAGTGAACAGGCATGACTCTTGCCTTCCACCCACTCATTTCCTCACTCAGTATATTCAGGATGTTACAACAATATATACACTCATTTCAGTATTAATTGGAGTTTTTCCCTGCCTTAGAGACTTTCCTTTGCATCATAAATGGTATAAAATAATTAATACATTTACAGTTACAATCAAATATTTCACTCAACCCTTTCAGCTTCTTAGATTTGTTGTGTGTTTTTCCTCTTCTACTTGTCGTCCCTTTATCTTTTATGTTTCTGCAGTTATATTTCCAACTGTGTTGAGGCATTACTGTCTTAGCCTGACTTGACCCATGCCTTTATGTTTTACACTGCCTCTGCCTATTTCACATCTTACCTGCAGCGTTCTATGCTCTTCTCTCCTCCTTTTCTCTGTGTCGGGTTACTTACTCGAGTCACAATCTACCCACGTTCAGTCTTTGTTATCAACTGTCGCAGCCGCATCTAAATGACATTGTTATGCACTTAGAGTTAGGTCTTACCCGATTCTACTCCCATTCATAATTTTCTTTATACACTCGATTCCATTCTCTTGCATTCAAATTTTTGTTTAACTCATTGTCACAACACTGTTCTGCACGAGCTTCTGGTCCTTTTTCATGTGTTCGTGTCTTTCCTTTGTGACCTGTGGGTTATGGTCCACATAAACTCCCTTTTAACACAACGGATTACAATTTTTAAGTTTTATTAACATACATATGTTTAGCAATCAAACAGCACATCATTTATAACATAACGCACATAATAGACATCACATACATATAAATAGAACAGGGGTTTCGGGTCCCACAGTACTTGACCAATCACAATACATCGCATTTCGCTTACACGCAACTTTTAACGTTTAGCAATAATGTGTTTCCTATCTTGTGCGATATGCGATCACATCGCATCGCATCCAACGTAACTTACCATGTGAACCTTAATTAAAAAACATAAAATCTGCGATGTGTGCTAATGCGCAGTGTCGACACATGGCTCTTCCCTTTCACTGCATCACAACTTTCTAACCTTACCGCATCGCAAACAAATTAACATACCTTGTAAAGCCTTAGCACTATCCGCTAACATTTGCGACATGCACTTATGCGCAATGCCGACACGTGGCTCCTCCCCTTCACCGCGTCGCAACTTTCTAACCTTATCGCATCGCAAACAAATTAACATACCTTGCGAAGCCTTAGCGCTATCCGCTAAAATTTGCGATGTGCGAACTCGCGATTCGCCATCCACCGTTGATCTTTGTTGGATCTGATGGTCCATGCTTGTCTCCTTATCGATGCACTTCACATCACAAGTTAAATAACTTAGCTTGCGAAGTCTTAACCGTAATCACTATACCCTGCGATATGCGATGTCTTCATGGTTGCGATATGATCTTCCACCATTGATCTATGCAAGATCTGCAGTCCTCATTATTTCTTGCAAATACGATTGCTTTCTACTATATGATTAATATGATATTCAATCAAACAGAGGATTGTTTAAGATCTATGGTCCTAGTTGTGTCTTGAAAATCCTATTGCCTTCTGTTGTGCGCTGAAGTAGTTCACTTTGTCCTTCTTCTTTTTAAGCGTTGATCTCTCCTAAGCTTGTTCTTATGTTTCTTATTCACTCCAACTTGGGATTATCATGCTTGCTGCACGTTCACAACTTTTCCCAGCACATTCACGATTCTTCCTTTTATGTTTTGCTACCTTTGCTCCTTTTCTACCTTAACTTCCTTTGTTGCCTTTGCTTCTTAGCTGCCTTTGCCTTTTTGCTGCCTTTGCTCCTTTGGTGCATTTGCTGATGGTCTAATGCTACTCCTTGCCTCTCTGCTGCTCCTCTGCCTCTCTTTTATGTTTTCTTACTGCATTATTGCCTGATATGCTTCTTTGCGTTATTTTTGTTGCTTCTCTACTCCTTTGTCTTAATGATAGTTTAGGTGCTACTCCTTTGTGCTCCTTTGCCATCAATGACAATATTTCCAACAATATCCCCCTTTGGCATTGATGGAAACGCTTCCTCCAATACTTCCTCCCCCTTTCATTCTAAGAGGTATCTTTCTTCCTCTGCTTGCTTTTTAGAAGAGCCTTTCTGCTTATGCTTTCCTTTCCTCCCCCTTTGACATCAATGGAAAAGGGTTGCACATTTCTCAATGTATTTTCTATCCTTGCATTACTTCTCTCTAAGTTGTGTATAGGCCTTCTTCTTCTAAATTTATACTTTTCTGCTCTAGGCTAGTGATATGTGCTAAACTTTTGATGTACTTCTATCATAATACTTTGATCTTGGGGACCTGTACCATACCATACTCTGTAGATCTTTACCAGCTTTGTAGCTCTAGCTCTTCTATGACAACTTTTATGGGTTACTCTCCCCCTAGAATGATGCTTTCTTGTTTGATACTGACTATCACTTATATATTGCATTGTTTTTGTTCCTTATATTGCAGCCTTTGCTGGTGTATTTCCATCATCATCATCATCATCATTATTATTATTATTATTATTATATATATTTTTTATTTTATTTTTTATTTTTTATTTTTTTTACTATCACTTGTCTATTGCATTGTTTCTGTTCCTTATATTGCAGCCTTTGCTGGTGTATTTCCATCATCATCATCATCATTATTATTATTATTATTATTATTATATATATATATATATTATTTTTTTTAATTTTTTTTCCTCACTGATCATATCAGAGAGTATCATCAGAAGATAGTACCCTTATTTTGTCTCTTACATATTCAAATGGTTCTCTAGCAAGAAGTTTTATAAATATGTCTAATGTTTGTTCCTTTGTTGGGACATACTCCATCTTTACTATTTTCTCTGCTACTTGTTCTTTGAGGAAGTGGTACTTTATTAGGATGTGCTTGGTTTTCGAATGAAGTACTGGATTTTTTGATGTACTTATTTCACTTGTATTGTCACATTTGATAAAGATAGGTTCAGTGATGCTTACCTTCATATCTTGGAGAGTTTGTTTCATCCACATTACTTGTGTGCAACAAGTTTTTGCTGCTATGTATTCTGCTTCTGCAGTAGATAGAGAGACAGATGTTTTCCTCTTGCTTAACCATGCCACCATACCTTCTCCTAAATAAAATGCACCTCCACTTGTGCTTTTCCTGTCATCCACACAGCTGGCCCAATCTGCATCTGTATATGTTGTCAATGTGAAGTCTTTTCTTTTTGGATACCATAGGCCATAATGTGCAGTTCCTTGCAGGTATCTAAATATCCTCTTGATTTCTAGCAAGTGATTTTCTTTTGGTGTTGCTTGATATCTTGCCACAAGTCCTACTGCCAACATAATTTTTAGTATAGAGGCAGTTAGGTATAGCAGACTTCCTATCACAGATCTGTAAAGTCTTTGATCTACATCTGCGGATCCATCATCAACACATAACTTGCATCCAATGATCATGGGAGTTGACATAGGTTTGTAGTCTTCCATTTGGAATGTTTTTAACATATCTCTTAAGTATTTTTCTTGTGAAATGAATATGCCTTTGTTCTTTTGTAGAATTTGAAGTCCTAGGTAGTAGGTAAGCTCTCCAATCATAAACATCTCAAATTATGACTTCATATCTTTTGCAAATCCTTTTACTAACTCATCCTTGTTGCTACCAAACATGATGTCATTTACATATACTACTACAATTAAGAGTTCATTTTCATCGGCCTTTATATAAAAATTGCTATCTACTCCCTTCTTGAAACCTTGTTTTTGAAAGTACTTGTCCAGCCTAGAATACCATGCACATGGTGCTTGTTTGATACCATATAGGGCTTTCTTTAATCTACACACATAGTCGTGTTTATCTGCTAAGGAAAATCATTCAGGTTGTTCCATATAGACTTCTTCCTCTAGATCTCCATTCAACAAGGCAGACTTCACATCCATTTGATATACCATGAAATCATGATAGCATGCAAAAGCCAAAAACATTCTAATTGCTTCCATTCTTGCTACAGGGGAAAAATTTTCATCATAGTCAAGTCCTTCGATTTGAGAGTATCCCTTGCATACAAGTTTGGCTTTATTTCCGATTACCTGACCTTGTTCATTCATCTCATTCTTGAATATCCACTTTGTGCCAATGACATTTTTCCCATCAGGTCTTGGCATTAACTCCTAGGTCTTGTTCTTCTCAATTTGGTCTAATTCTTCATTCATAGCATTTACCCAATTTTTGTCTTTGTAGGATTCATTGAAATTCTTCGGTTCTATCTGCGACAACATGGCTAGGTACACTTCCTTAGTCTGTTCAGCTAGTTGTCTTCTAGTTTGGACTCCTGCACTCTTGTCTCCAATGATTTGATCTTCCGGATGGTTCTTCTAAGTGTGTCTCGAGGATCCTTTTGGGTTTATTTCAGTATCTTCTGTAGTCTTACTATGTTCTTCATTTTCTTGATTCTCATCTTCATGATCATCTGGAGGATTGGTGTATTTTGTGCTTCTGGTCCTGTCTGGTAGATCTTCGTTGAATCTCACAACAATGATTTCCACAATTTTATGCAGACTTTTATTGTAGCACCTATATCCCTTGCTCTTGGATGCATATCCCAAAAATATTCCTTCATCATCTCTTGCATCATACTTCCCCAATTTTTCATCATTATTCTTTATGAAACATTTGCTGCTAAAGACTCTAAAGTGCTTGATTGATGTTGGTTTCCCATGCCATAATTCATATGGAGTCTTTTCACAATTTGGTCTGAGATGAGCTTTGTTGAGAATATGAACAGTTGTGTGTACTGCTTCTCCCCAGTAGGTTTGGGGAATATTTCTTTCTTGCATCATTCCTCTAGCAATCTGTTGTACTGACCTGTTTTGTCTTTCTGCCACTCCGTTTTGTTGAGGTGTACCTGCAACTGTAAATTGTTGCTTTATCCCACATTCATTGCACAGGTCTGCAAAATCATCATCTGTGAATACACCTCCTCTATTTGATCTGATGCATTTTAGTTTACATCCAGTTTTATTTTCTTCTGGTGCCTTGAATATCTTAAATTTCTCAAACGCTTCGGATTTGAATCTGAGAAATGCCACCCATGTTAATCAGGAAAAATCATCGATTATCAGCACGAACTATGATTCTCCACCTGGTGCATTTGTTCTTGAAGGTCCACACAGGTCCATGTGTACAAGCTAAAGGGGCTTACTTGTAGATAGTTGGTCTTTAGGTTTGAAAATTGTGCAGGTTTGTTTTCCCAATTGGTAGGACTTACATATGGTATTTAGTGGCTTCTTTATTGTAGGCAGATCTCTAATAGCTTCCTTTTTGCTCAATTTTATGATGTGATCAAAATTTAGATGTCCCAATCTTCTACGCCATAGCCAAGATTCATCAATTTTGCTGATGTGGCATGCTTCATTCTTTTCTTCTAATATATAAACATTACTCTATGTTCTAACACATTTGACCAAGGTCTTTCCTTTGGTGATTGACCTTACTTCACAATCTTGCGCTCTGAAAAGGACCTCACAACCTTTATCACACATTTGACTAACACTTAGCAAATTGGCTTTTAGACCGTCTACAAATAGTACATCCGGAGCCTCTCCTCTTCCATTATTCAGGCTGACTGTGCCTTTTCCCTTGATTTTCCCTCTTTATCATTACCGAATGTTACATTCGCAGATTTATTTTCATCAAAAGTTACAAACTTGCTTCGGTCTCCAGTCATATGTTTTGAGCACCCACTGTCCACATACCATTGATTGTTCTAATCTTGAGAAATTAGAACCAGATCACATTTATTTAGTTTCATTTTCCATTGCATACAATTGTTTTCTCTATAACCTTTCTGAGGAGATGGATCACAGTCTTTGAGAGGACATTCATTAGACTTGTGCCCATTTTTATGGCAGCTAAAACATTTGATTGTATTTCTGAATAGATTGTGTACATGAGTGAATCCCTCATTGTTCTTAATTCCCCTTGAGTTTCCTTACTTCAGTCTCTTTATATACACTCTGCACTCCATGGCTTTATGGTCGAACTCTTTTGAACAAAAACAATACCCATGGAAGTAGTATTTGTCTCTAGCAGAGAGAGTTGTTGGAGGTAGTCTTTTTGTTTGTTGCATATTTTGTTGGTTGGACTGGATTTTCTTTGTCTTACAGTATGCCGCAATATGTCAAGGTTTGTGGCAAGCAAAGCAAGTGACGCTTCTCACAGGTGGAAGGAACCTCCTTTGACATCTTCCGAATTTGTTACATTCTTCCTTAGGAGCATATGAGTATTTTGCAGTTGATTGTTTCTTCATTTCTTTCTTTGTGATTTGAGGTTGCTACTCGTTTCTGTTTGTTTAATTATATAATATGGTCTTGTTGGTTTCTAGTTCTGTGGATCCCCTTTTTTCTACTTCATTATCCTTTACAGCCTTTACAAAAATGATATGCTTGGTATCTTCTGCCTTGGATTTTTTGGTTTCTCCTTCATAGCCTATCCCAGCCTTTATATGAGGAGGTCTTTGAGCACTTAGAATTTTGTCCAGATGTCTAGAGCTATTCATTTGAGAAATATTCATAGTTAATTCAATTTTGGCCTTTTCTAATTTCTTCCTCAGGCTTACCACTTCTTCTTCCAGTTTTTCTCACTCCTGATTTTTCTCCTTTATTTCTCTTCTTAAAATATCCTCTATTTTCCTTGATTCTTCTAGTTCAGTCTTCAATTTAATAAGATCTTCTAAATCTGGTTATGTCTTTGCATATTTCAGAAGAATCTCTTTCTGTTTCTTACTCTTAATTTTAAGTCTATATATTTCCTCTAGGGCACTAATTAGCTCCCCCTCAAGATCTACCTCACCTTCTTCTTCAAATTCACGGATATCTTACTCAAGCTCTTCCTTAGCCATCAAAATGAATTCTGATGTTCCTTCTTCATTGGGGGATTCATCTGAGCTCTCAGATGCACTCCTATCTTATTGGCATATAATGTTCTTCTATTAAATATGTTCCCTTTCGGCCTATTTCTAAAATTGGTTTTCTCTTTCCCTCTTGAATGATTCTCTATTTTCTTATGAGGACATTTAGGTGCATAGTTCCCCACTCTCCCACAATTAAAACACTTAAATGGAAGTTTACCTTTACACTTACTTGTGCCTTTCTCCAATCTTCTGAAAATTTTGGCATCTTCTTCATCAGAGCAGGAGCATGTACCTTCCTTCTCTTCTCTACACTTATCTGCCTTAAAGGTTGCCTCCCTCACATTTGACTTCCTCTTTGGAAGTCTCATCTCATAGGCCGTCAAGTTTCCAATCAATTGGTTCATGGTCAATTTTTCCCACTTTGATGTTTCTTCTATGGCAAAAGATCGATGGTAAATATCTCAATATCTTTTGTAAAATTACACATTCCTTAATGTTTTCTCCTATAGCTTTCATGTTATTCACAACTTTTTCAACCTTTAAGAAGAAACTGGCTACATCTTCATCTTCATTCATTTTTACATTTTCAAACTGAGCTCTATAGGCTGCAGTTTGGCCATCTTCACCTTTTTACCTCCCTCATGGATATTTTCTAATGTATCCCAGATATCTTTGGTAGTCACATTATGCATTACTTTGATAAATTATGACTCACATAGACCGCTTAAAAGTGCATTCATGGCTTTTGCATTAGCTATGAAATTTTGCTTGGCTTCTTTTTCTGTGTCAATATCCTTTGGAGCATATCCATCTTCCACAATAGCCCAAAATTCTAGTCCTAGAGACATTATGTATGTCCTCATCCTTATTTTCCAGAAAGCATAGTTTGTGCCAGTAAAAAATGGAGCTTTATTTGTTGAGCATCCTTCTAGGCTAGCCATTTTGGGGACCTAAAATCTCCTTCCAGTTGTTAAACTGATATAGAAGGAACTGGCTCTGATACCAATTGATGAACCCTTAGTTAAACTGAGAGGGGGGGTGAATCAGTTTAACACGTTCATGGACATTTAAAACTTTTTCATTCAACTCATTTACACCTTCATTTCATAAGAAACTTAATACATAATGGATCAACAAACATAATTTGTGGACAGCAAGTAATTAAACAGATTAAAACATCACATCAACACTTAATCATCAAGCACATAGACAACAGATATAAGTGGAAACCCATAAAGGGAGAAAACCACATCTTATTATTATTGTGATGCAAATGCAAGCTCAAACTCCCTCTCACAACTCATTTTCTATAGGCTCCAACCTACAGGAGACTACTTCCCCAAATTATGCAAGCTACAACTTGCAAGGAAACTCCAACTCCCATCTATTTTCTATAGGCTACAACCCACAGGAGAATCCTACCTCAACCAGCTACAACTGGACATCTATCAAGATACAACTTGAAATGGAAGCACCAACTCCCTCACACTACAATAAAAACATATGTTGATTTACCTAGATATCAGCTCTGTTTTTCTCCTTGTTCAATGTTGCCCTTCCAGCCCTCAAATCTGCTTCATGTCAGCTCAGGATCTGCATAGCATCTCTATCTACTCTCTCTCATTCTTCCACACTCTAACCTTCCTATGCGTATTAAAATAACATCATTTATAGAGATCACTTCATGGTTTTTTGCATTCTATATGGGAATATGAAGTGAACAGGCATGACTCTTGCCTTTCACCCACTCATTTCCATTTAGTTTTGATTTTCCTTGGAGACTTGCCTTTGCATCAAAAAAATATAAAATAATAAATACATTTACAGTTACAATCAAATATTTCACTCAGCCCTTTCAGCTTCTTAGATTTGTTGTGTGTTTGTCCTCTTTTGCTTGATGTCCCTTTGTCTTTTATGTTTCTGCAGTTATATTTCCAACAGTGTTGCAACGTTACTATCTTAGCCTGAATTGACCCATGCCTTTATGCTTTACACCACATTTTCCTATTACATATCTTACCTGCAACATTCAATGCTCTTCTCTGCTCCTTTGTTCTATTTTGGGTTACTTACTCGGGTCACCTTCTGCCCACGTTCAGTACTTTTTATCAACTCCTACAGCCACATCTAAATGACAAGGTTCTGTACTTAGAGTCGGGTCTTACACGAGTCTACTCCCGTTCAGAATTTTCTTTATAAATCCGAGTCCATTCTCTTGCATTCAGCTTTTCGTTTAACTCACTTCCGCAACACTGTTATGCATGGGCTCCTGGTCCTTTTTCATGCGTTCATGTATTTCCTTTGTGACTTGTGGGTTATGGCCCACATAAACTCCCTTTTAACACAGCGGATTACAATTTTTGAGTTTTATTAACATACATACGTTTAGAAATCAAACATCCCATACTTTATACAAGAACGCACATAATAGACATCCCTTACATATACATAGAATAGGGGTTTTTGGGTCCCACAATACTTGACCAATCACAATATATCGCACTTCGCTTGCCCACAACTTTTAACATTTAGCAATAATGTATCTCCTATCTTGTGTGATATGTGATCGCATCGCATCGCATCCAACATAACTTACCATGCAAACCTTAATTACAAAACATGAAATCTGCGTTGTGCACTAATGCGCAGTGCCGACACGTGGCTTTTCCCTTTCACCTCATCACAAACAAATTAACCTACCTTGCGAAGCCTTAGCGCTATCCTCTAACATTTTTTATGTGCGCTTATGCACAATGCCGACACGTGGCTCCTCCCTTTCCCGCATTGCAAATTTCTAACCTTGTTGCATCGCAAACAAATTAACATACCTTGTGAAGCCTTAACGCTATCTGCTAAAATTTTCGATGTGTGAACTTGTGATTCGTCGTCCGTTGTTGATATTTGTTGGATCCGACAGTTCACGCTTGTCTCCTTGCTGATCCACTTTGCATTGCAAGTTAAATAACTTAGCTTGCGAAGTCTTAACCATAATCACTATACCTTGCGATATGCAATGTCTTCACAGTTGCGATATGATCTTCCACCGTTGATCTGCGCAAGATCTACGGTCCTCGTTGCTGCTTGCAATTCCAATTACTTCCTACTATATCATTAATATGGTATTCAATCAAACAGAGGATTGTGTAAGATCTATGCTCCTCATTGTGTCTTGCAAATCCGATTGCCTTCTGTTGTGCACTGAATTAGTTCGCTTTGTCCTTCTTTTTTTTAAGCGTTTATCTCTCCTGAGCTTGTTCTTCTGTTTGTTATTCACTCTGACCTAGGATTATCACGCTTGTTGCACGTTCACGACTCTACCCAGCATGTTCACGATTCTTCCTTTGCTTTTTTGTTGCCTTTACTCCTTTTCTGCCTTAACTTCCTTTGTTGCCTTCGCTTCTTAGCTTACTTTGCCTTTTTGTTGCCTTTTCTCCTTTGGTGCCTTTACTAGTGGTATAATGGTTCTCCTTGCCTCTCTGTTGCTCCTATGCCTCTCTTTTATGTTTTCTTAATGCATTATTCCATGATTTTCTTCTTTGCCTTATTGTTGTTGCTTCTCTGCTCCTTTGTCTTAATGATAGTTCGAGTGTTGCTCCTTTGTCCTCCTTTGCCATCAATGAAAATATTTCCAACCTCAAGTGCTCAGGAAAAGAAGGTTGTTGGATCTGAGTGTTACATTATTCCTTTTCCTCCTCAACCTCCATAGGTGGGGATGGAGGATGGTTATCTGGAATTACTCTTCCCGACCTGAGATTAACCTCTTGTATCTCCACAGCATAATTTGGAAGGATGTTTCTCCACTGGGAGCCTGTTGTGCATGTTTGTTGTTCGAGTTCGGATTGGGTTATGCAGGTATTTTGGGTAGCCTAGGGGGAGCAACATGAGTAAGCTGAGGTTGAGGTTGGGATGGAGGAATTAGAGCAGGTGGTTGATTTTGTTAAGGCCTCCACACTTGCGATGGATTGTTCCACTCAGGTTGTTATGGAACATACTGTTGGAATGGTTGGTTGACTAGTTGAGGATGATATGAAGGGTTTGAAGGCCAAGTAGGAGGTGTAGACCAGGATGGGGGACTAGGGGTGTGCCAAGATTGCATGGGTGTGCTCTGATTGTTGTGATAACAAGAGTAAGGTGCACCTTGCATACCCTATTGATATGGCCGAGGGCCTTGAGGCCTTCTCTGGTTGATGAAACAGAGTTTATGTAGCATTGATTCCCCACCTTGATATAAAACCTTAAGCCCAGATAAGGATGGACACTTGTCTGTGGCATGATTCTCTTCATAGACTGAGCAAACCTCTATGACATTCAATGGACATTCATTTCTTGGGTGCTTACGGGTACATCTAAGACAAAATATGGCCAAGTCTCTCTCTGCTTCCTCTTGCTTCCTTTTGACCTGCACTGTGTCCATTTGCAAAGCAAAGGTGTGCAGCATGTCACTCTTGAAGTCCTCTATCATGTTTCTAATCTCATGTTTGATGGAGATGGAAGAGGAAGGGGTATTGGATGTACTATGGCTAGCCCTGCCCTTCTTCCTAAATTCCCTAGAATGGTTCCGGAAGATAGTTTTGATTCTTTCATAGGGTTGTTGGTAGATATCTCCTCCTGATATCATATTCAAGGTTTCTATCATCTCTTCTCTAATTCCTCGAAGAAGTACAAGTTTAAGTGAGTCGGGATCAAGAGTACAGTTGGCTCTCTTATAGTTCAATTGAAACCTCTCTTCATAGTCCTATAAGGATTCATCTGGCCCTAGAGTTATCCTAAAGATCTCATTCTTAGTTTCCTTGGACCTATAGTAGTCTTTGTAATTGCTGCTGAAGGTCTCTTCCATCTTTGCCCAAGTAGTGATGTTATCCCCAGACAGACCCATGAACTAGCGCAAGGCTGCATCTTTAAGGGTGGATGGGAATAGCTTCAACTTCTGATCATCAGAGGTGTAGTCATAAGTCCTACAAACAAGAACAAATTCAAACATGAATGTGTCAGGGTCCTCAGAGGTAAGTCCACGAAAGTGCGAAAGAGATGAGGGGCTAATGTTTTTCATCTTAGTTTCCCCATCTACCTCTCTTATGGGAAAGGCTCTTTGGATCCCATCCATGGTTAAGATAGGTGAAGCAGGTGTCTTAGTTGAAACAAGGTCTTCTTCTTCTTCTCCAATAGGATCCTCAAAATAATCGGAAGGCTCTCTTATAGGGGGTTCAATCTCACTGCCACTGAAGAAGAGTGAATGGTGGCTAGGAGGTGATGTGGGGGTTTTAGGTAAGATTTTTATTTGAGTATTCCTACTCCTACGAGGCATGAAAATTAGATCTTTTTGTATTTTTTAAATATTTCTAAAATGACATGAAAAGAAAAGAAAGTAGAAAAGAATGCTAAAACAAAATCAAAGCATCTACTAGACACCTCCCTGGCAACGGCACCAAAAAGTGGTGAGCCCTGGTATTGCACCAAGAGTGCTGCAACTCCCAGGGGTTGCCCTACTTTACTTTATCAACATGGGGTTCCTACAAACTTCGAGGTGACAGTGCTATATACATAGCAGATTCATTATGTTCATGTCATCCTCTTCTACTTTACGAAAGGGTGCTATTTCCTAAACTATGATAAAAACTGAAAAGTAAATTGCTTGAAGGAAATGACAGAAAGGAAACTAACTTAATTTGCAGAAAGGAAATGAAAAAAATGAAACTAATTTAATGTGTCGAAAGAAAATGACAGAAATGAAACTAATTTAATGTGCAGAAAGGAAATGATAGAAAGAAACTAAATTAAATTGTTGAAAAGAAATGACAGGAAGGAAACTAAAATAAATTGTTGAAAGGAAACTAATTTAAACCACACTAAACTTGGCCAATCAGCTAAACACACCCTACTTATCTTATGCTTTATCTGTCATGCTTCTATCCATGTATCTAAGCTATCTATGACTTAATTTTGATTGAAAAAGTGTTGATTTGCATCTTGGAGGGACAAAAAGGCTAAAGTGGCTAATGGACGGCTTAACGCATGAAACAAGGCTTAGAAGTGGAAAGAGCGGGGTTAAACATTATAAAAATTTACTATAGTGCAGAAATGGATTTGGATTGGAATGAATTGAAAAGTGTGATGGCGGAGGTGCGATGGAGGCAAAAGTTGTGATATGCGATATTCGATATTGTAGTCTTAATATCGTAAAGTAAAGGTTAACAGGAAAAAACTAAAAAGTGTGATTTGCGATGTTCGATGCGGCGGATGACGTGGCAGTGCCAACTGGTGGAGGAGCACGATCATAATATCGCAATTGGCAGATAGGAGCGGTAACTCTTAAAAGAAAAGAGAAAAAGTTGTGATGAGCGATTTGCGATATGGTGAAAGTTGCGATGAGTGAGTTGTGATATGGTAAAAGTTGCGATGAGAGATTTGCGATGTGGTAAAATTTGTGAAGTGTGAAGTGTGATATCGTAATCGCGATATCACAAAGTTAGAGGGATAGCAGAAGTGTTGTTCGGGAAAAGTTGTGAAGTGTGAAGTGCAATATCGCAAAGTTAGATGGATAGTGGAAGTGTTGTTTGGGAAAAGTTGCGAAGTGCGAAGTGCGATATCGCAATCGCAATATCACAAAGTTGGAGGGATAGCGGTAAGTCTTTAAAGAAAAGGGGGAATGATGCGAAGTGTAATTGTGATGTGAGAGTTGCGGTAAATCGTAAAGGAAAAAGGGAAATGTTGCGATTTGCGATATGCGATATCACAATATCGGAATCGAAAAAAATGAGTAGTAAGTGTTAAGGAAAAAGGGAAAAAGTTGTGATTTGCGAATTGCAATGTATGGTAGTGGGAGATTCGAGGAGAAAAGACAGAAGTGGAATTTCGATGGTTTTCAAGCATTTTTGCGTTAAAACGAGTAAGGCAATAGTGAATGATAAAAATAAAGGAATGAGGTGGCATGAAGGGTTTAAGTTTTTTTGGGAATAAAAGGTGGGTGCAGCAGTTAAAATAAGCGGAAAACAGGAGGGAATGGAGGCATAAAATCAAATTTCAGAGGCGTAATTCAGAGATGGATAGGGACTGGAAAAGAAAGCGGAACGACTGAATAATATCCCTGGGGCTTTTGATGCCTATTCCTGAAAACAACCTGCTAACTTATGTGCAGAGAAACAGAAAAATGCGTGAAAGTATCGTGCAAAGGAAGACTGGAAAATGGTAATGCAACTCTACTCCTAATCTCAGAAACAGTGAAAAGAAATCAGTTTTTGGGTCTGAGGGAAGGCTCACCCTCCTCGAGCTCTATTGACAGAGATGAGAAGGGGGCCTTGATCCACAGCTTTTTTGTTTTTCTCCTCTATTCTATTACTCAAAAGCAAATGAACTACAGCAGCACACTATAAGTAAAACTAAACAGCAATTTGAAACATGAACAAAATTATCAGAAGCAGAACTAATGAAATGACAAAAATAAAAATATCTAAAGGGTAGAAAGGAATGGTAACAACAGAGAAGTTGAGGCGCATGGATTGGGCCTTAACCCACGAGCCTAGCTCTCTGAAGCTTAAATCAGTAAAATGAAATCAGTCTGCTCATTTCATAAAAGAATAGCCTCATACATTTCTGAAAGTTTGATCACTGAGTAAAATAAAAATCTCAATATCTTACAACAAATTTCCAACTAGAATCGACCAGAATCCCCTTCCTAGCTCTAGCTTTGCTCTATTTATTCTACAGGGAAACTACCAACAGCTCCCTAGAAAATAGTGATTGAGTCCACTTGACTCCAAGTAAACAAAGGTTGATTTCACTCCTTGTTGAGTTGCTTGGATGCCTCTAGAACTCGAATTGCTTGAAAGAATCTCTGGGGTGATTGAGTCCACTTGACTCCAAGTAAACAAAGATTGAGTTGCTTGGCTACCTCTAGAACTCGAATTGTTGGCCCCTCCAAGTCTTTATCATAAAATCATTGTAAAAATGCTTAATAATTCATGCTTTTCTACACTCACCCTCATATTAGGTACTTAGAGTATGTTAGCCTTAATCACCACCTATACTAGCATCATAAAACCAAATAATAATAAAAATGCAAGAAAAGATATCTAAGAAGGCAAAAAGGTGACCATTAGCCCCTCCAAATATGTCTAATGATGGAGCTCATCAGTTACAACCCACAGGAGGCTCCTACCTCAACAAGCTACAACTATATAAAACCCAAGTATATTCAAACTCATATTTGTAATATGCTAAAACAAAATACTTGAATCTACTCTACAAATTGTGGAAACAAAATACAATCGCACAATCACCTGAACAAGAAAGAGAAAGAATTTCATTAGCACAACACAAGGATTTATATGAGGAAATCCTCAGCTAAAAACCTCACTATTTTTATGTTGCATAAGTCAAAGAATATGAGAACAACACAATGCTTCTCTCAGGCTTGAGAGCTCTATGCACTATCTTTGTCTGTCTCACACTGATTCCTAGGCTAGCTTGGTTCAATACTTAACCAATTTCTTGGCCTCGAGATTCCCTAGTTTCTTGCACAGTTTCTTGGGTAATTGAGCCCCTATTAATTATGAAATTCCCCAATAATGATTGTGCAATACATCAAGGCTCTTCTTATGACTCCATGTATCATCTGTACAATTTTCTAATTATACAACTAATAGTACACTTCTCTTCAACTCCAATCTCAACTAGGTCCTCCTCATAACTAACATGCATGAGTTATTTATGAGTGAATTTTCAGTTATATTATTGGTCAATGTGAATTAAATCATATTTAATTCACTTGACCTCTTACTAGTTCCTCCATCAGTTAGAACTAGTTAAATTGATTTTAGCTCAAATACTTAAGTTAATTAATTACAACTCAAAATAAATTGTAACTCAGCCCCCTAAAACTTAGGGAACACTCTACATGCCTCTATTTTTACCCTTAACTCGAATTGACTGAGCTAACTAAGCATTATTAACTTATTTAACTCGTACAAGTTGTCATGTGATGCAGAATTAAAATTTCCTTCTAATTTAATTAAGGGAAAATTAAATTAGAAGCCTCTTCTTGTTTCCATTTTCAACAGCAACCTATTCTTTATCAAGCTACAACTTGAAAGGAGATTGCAATCTCCCAATCATAATAAAAATTCAAGTGTTTTGGTTACCTTATATTAATTTCTACTCTCAAACCTGTTTCTCATCTTATGTGCTTCTCTTCTTCAATTTTGTTCCTCTTATGCTAAATTTCTCTCCTTCTCCTTACCAAAAAGTGGCTCATGAACCCTCTCATACAATCTACTTAACACCAAAAGTCATTTTCTCATTCAAAAATGTATATTTTATAAACATAGCTTATTGGCTGTTTGTATTTTATGTAGGAATACTAAATTAGGAGTTGTCTCTTGGTCTTCCAAAGTTGTTCACAATCTGTCTCTTCATTTTCAGATCTGAAAAATAGAATTTTGTAATATAAAATAGACCTGAAATAATATATTTCAGCAATGATGATTACAAGAGACAAATCTTTGAAAATTTCTCAAATTTGTATGGGCTACATTTTCCAAACTTGTTCCATACATTTTCCTGTTTAATGAAAGCATATATTTTCCACATTATGTCTCAATATATCATGTTTCATTTTTACATCAATATAACCAATAAACATATTTGTTTAACATTGTTCAGCCTTCACATTAATTATCATATCCTTTTAACTTCACATAACTTTTAACTTTTGAACTTCAAGCAGCCTTTCAACAATACTCATCTAGTATTCAACATAAATCAACAATATCATCAACATAATCAGTTGACATCAATGCATTATCAATAGACTTCCTAGATAGAAAGGATGTTTGGATATCCTCTAGATTTAAGAGGAAACAAAGGAGTGTCCTTATAAAGGACCAAGGCTCTATTCTCAAGATTAAAGGAGAATAGGGCATCCTCTTTGGTTGAGAGGGAGTGATGTTGGACATCACATGTTCCTTCTTCTCTTCAGGAGATAAAGAGAGAATGACAACGGATTGGATAAGAATCTATGATTTCCTTGAGGGTAATATCATTCAAGAAAGGAAAGGGCCTAATAATCCCTAAGGATTTGGAATCCAAGACAGGTAGTAGTCCCAAGGACCGACACTCTTTTGAGGATAGGAAAGGTGTCCAAGATAAGAGAGGTCAAAGAGGACCAACATTATTTGAGGACTTGGGATTGGAGATCCAAGATAAGAATAGTCCTAAAAGGACATGTTATCACTCTGTAATTTCAAGGTTGAAGAGAAAACCTCGGAGGTAACATCAAAACCATTTTGGAAGCTGGGATCTAGCCCTACCGGCTTCAAAGAGGGATCTCTCTGTAAAATTTAGCTGTGTTTTATGTGAATTTTAGGCTAGATAATGGGCTCAGAGTTTGGTTTTTGAATTTTTTTGGTTGTAACAGCAAGGGAAGACCATTGGGAAATGGATTCATAAGAGCTAATTGGATCGGCATCAAAATTTAAAGGAGTTTCACAAGGCAAGCTAGGTTGCACTAGTTGGATCTTTTAGAATTTGGATGATATGAGACAGAAGAAATGAAAGGTTCAGTAGAAACTGAGGAGAAATTAAGAATTCCTTAATTTTACCTCGGCAGAAAACATAGAAATTGCCTACATCCAGCATAGGGTGCATATTTCAACTTATCCTATTTTTCATCTTTTTTGTAATGTAATTAAGCTTTTAAGAAATGACACTAAAAGAAAACAATGAATAAACACATGAACAAGAGAAAAACATCACCAACTCGTACACCACATGAATCCTTTGAAGAATGTCCTTGTATTATTGATGAAGGTCACTTAAACTCAGTGAAGAACTTTACAATGAATGGTAGTCTTTCTCATTACAAATCCCAACCTCTATTACTTCAAATTATGAAGTATCTATACAAATTATTCACCAAATATCTTAAAATTGTGTTACTCAAATAGAACTGAAATATTGGACATTCAAAACTAATGAATCTACTTGGAACTATATTTGTGGATTTTTGGTGACAAAGAAGAGAAATTCAAATTTGATAGCAACTCTTATTTGATGAGGTGGCCTCCATGTCACTAACTGTCTTTGAGCTTTTTCCTCTTGAATTTCTGAAAAATAGGGTCTAGTTATCCCTTTGAATATCTCAATCCAAGATATATATGTAAAAATTGAAATAGGTTACTATATATGAATATTTTTTTGAGATAAAACTCTCTCAGTTTCCCAAAATTCTGCTCCAGTTGTTCACAATATTCTCTACAAAAAGATGTCTAAAACAAGACTTTGCACAGTCAGAAAAATAGGTTGTGAAGCTGTGAATGTATCTCTCATTCTGTATTACCTATGTAAAAAGTGAGATAGGTTTTTGTATTTTGGAATCTTAGGAACACAAACCTCCTCCAGTTTCGCAAGATTCATCTCTAATTAGCCACAATCTATTTGGAAAAAAGATGATTAAACAAGACATTTCTGGAAAATGTGTCTTCAAAGATTATTTCATATTTCCCAAACCATAATGTCTGTGTAAAAACAGAGAGAGCTTTTTGTGCACACGGATGTTAGCAACAAAAAAATCTTTCATTTTTTGACAATTCATTTCTACCAGCGCGGAAATGGTATTTGAAAACACTAGCTAAAAACAGGAAAATTTGAGAAAATATGCCTGCAAATATTTCTCTGAATATCCCAAACCATAATAGTTGTTAGAAAACCGAGGGAGTTTTTTGTATATGGGGATGTTATAAAAAAAACCTCTTTCAGTTTTTGAAAATTCGTTCTCATTTGTTTGTAAACCATGTTTAAAATTACTGTGTTGTATAGGGAAAAGCATAGTTTTAATTGGCCATGAAATGAACATATGACATGGAGGCAGGAGGTGACATAGATGTGGGGAATGATGTGGAGGCACATGGTTGGCAAAAATAGTTGAAATTAGAGTGTGAAAGGAAGTTGCAAGAATGGAACAGTAACCAGCAGTGGGATCAGGCGGGAAGAGATACGTGGTAGTAGGGGAGTGGAGGTGGAGGGTGACATAACCGGGAGTGTGAATTATGGCGGGAGGGGAGAAAACGGTTTTTGAAGGGGGGTAGGAGTATTATATGGTTTTGAGAGTGGGGGGGTGCAAAATAATGTAGGGCTGACACTTCGCGTGGGACCGGCGTGAGTGAAACCACCTTTTCGAACCACCCCCCCCCCCCAAACCCTACGCTGATAAAGCTAGATTGGGCAGGGGGGCCGAAAAACGCTATCAATCATTGATCTGACAAGGTGATGAATGGACATCATATAGGAGTATGCCACTTAACCAGATATGACAAAATCCTTTTGTTGCTTTCAACTTTATAATAAAATCAAACTATATTACCAAAGCCTTATTACACTTTATTTAATCACATTTAAATGATGTGATTAATTTAATCTAAACATTCTTAATTATCCTCTAATGCTGCATTTTGACTTGCAAGCATATTTTTATTTTATTTTTCTTAAGGTTTTGACATTTTTTGAAAATAATTTACAATATGGAATGTTATTTGCAACATCTGAAATATAATAATCATCAGATATAACCAAGTGACCCTATAAAAATTTATAGGACCCTAAAATAGGCTCCAGATGGGGATGGAACTCTCCCTGTGAGGTGCCAAGAACACCGTAGACTAGTAGCCTGATCCATTGGGCTGATCCCAAGCCTATAACATGCTCTGCCATAAAATCTCTATGACTGAAAATCTCAAACTGAAATCAAAACCTTTCTGCAAACTGAAATTTGAAATGTAATCTAAAACTGAAACTCGAAAGAATGCTTGGAAAAATGCTCAAAGCATTGAGCTTATTTGCACACTACTACCTACCCTATATTGTTTAAAATCATGTTGAATAAAGTAATACAAAAATGCCAATGAAGCCAGTCAATTAGCCGCTGAAACAAGTGGACTAGTTGACTACTAGTTAGCATAATCAAAAGGACAACTTGATTATTTGTCAACAAAATCAAAGATGTAACATGTAGTGGTAACTGCTGATGAATCTGATCCTTATAGTAAAAACATGGTTGAACACTTAAGTTGAAAAGAACCTCCATGTATTTTGTTATAGGATCAATAAATGCATGATTTATTATGTTAGCTTTCAGGTCTTCAATGACCAGTCGATCATGGATGATTTCATCAATTGCATCCTTAAGGTTAAACCCTAATTATAACTCTACAGTTTCAGTCTTATACTTGAAAACATAATTCTCCTCGATCTGCAAATCAAGAGGAAATACAATCTTCTCTTGCTTTGGAGAAGGAAGATTTTCTAAGAATTGTTTAGGATCTTGGAAATTATATGACTGAATCTGAAAATCCAAGAGTTCAATACCCTTCTCGAATCTTTTAGCAACTAACTCAAGAAAACAAATTTTACTTTCAGGAGAAAATTTGCTCGATTTCAAACAACAAAACACGATCAATAAAAAATCTTCATCAATTTGAAACTCTGATAACTTATCCCTGAATTCTTTTAAAAATTCACAAGATAGAGGATTTGCCACATACCATGTCATCTCGTTTAGCAAGAAATCTGGTCAACGTGTAATGGAGTCTCTATGAATGCTCTAAAACCTGGATTCTCTGACAGTGGAGTCACCCTAAAAACTTTTAAGCTTTTGATACTTTGAACATGGAGTCGCCAGGTGAATGATTCAACCTTCTTGTGTCTAATCATTGTCCACCATTAGTAATCAGATCTGGAACTGATACACTTTTCTTAGGAAGATAAAATGTTTTTCCCCAGTATGTTCGCCATTATGTTAGCACTCCATAATTTCAAGGCTAAAGCAAAAACCTCGAAGGTAACATCAAAATCACTTTGGAAGCTAGGATCTAGCCCTGCCAGCTGTAGAGAGGGATCTCTCTGTAAAATTTAGCTATGTTTTATGTGAATTTTAGGCTAGTTAATGGGCTCAGAGTTTGGTTTTTGAATTGTTTTGGTTGGAACAGCAAGGGAAGGCCATTGGACATTGGAGTCATAAGAGTTAACTGGATCTGCATCAAAGTTTAAAGGAGTTTCACAGGGAAAGATAGGTTGCACTAGTTGGACCTTTTAGAATGTGAATGATATGAGACAAAAGAAATGAAAGGTTCAGCAGAAACTAAGGAACAATTAAGAATTCCTTAATTTAACTTCAATAGAAAACATATAAATTACCTACAACGAGAACAGGGTGCATATTTCAACAAACCATGTTTTTCACCATTTTTGTAATGTAATTAAGTTTTTAAGAAATGAGAGTGAAAGAAAACAATGAATAAACACATGAACGAGAGAAAAACATCACCAACTTGTACACCACATGAATCCTATGAAGAATGTCATTTTATTATTGATGAATATCACTTGAACTGAGTGAACAACTTTACAATGAATAGTAGTCTTTCTCATTACAATGTCTAACCTTTATTACTTCAAATTATGAAGTATTTATACAAATTCCTCACCAAATATCTTAAAATTGTGTTACACAAATAGAACTGAAATATAGGACATTCAAACTAATGAATCTACTTGGAAATATCTTTGTGGACTTCTGGTGACAAAGAAGAGCAGTTTGAATTTGATAGCAACTCTTATTTGATGAGGTGGCCTCCAAGTCACTAATTGTCTTTGAGCTTTTTCTTCCCGAAATTTTTGAAAAATAGGGTCTAGTTATCCCTTTGAATATCTTAATCTGAGATATTTGTGTAAAAATTGAAAGAGGTTATTGTAGATGAAGATGTTTTTGAGATAAAACTCTCTGAGTTTCCCAAAATTATGCTCCAGTTGTTCACAATATTCTCTGCAAAAATATGTCTAAAACAGGACTTTGCACAGTCAGAAAAAATAGGTTCTGAAGATGTGAATGTATCTCTCATTATGTAATACCTATGTAAAAAGTGAGATAGGTTTTTGTATTTTGGCATATTAGGAACACAAATGTCCTCTATTTTCGCAATGTTCATCTCTAATTGGCCACAATCTATTTGGAAAAAAGATGATTAAACAAGACATTTCTCGAAAATGTGCCTTCAAACATTATTTCAAATTTCCCAAACCATAATTTATGTGTAAAAACGGAGATATGTTTTTGTACATACGGATGTTAGCAACAAAAACCTCTTTCATTTTTTTAAAATTCATTTCCACCTACGTGAAAACTGTATTTTAAAATACTGGCTAAAAACAGGAAAAATTGGGAAAATATGCCTGCAAAGATTTCTCTGAATCTGTCAAACCATAATAGTTGTTAGAAAACTAAGGGAGTTTTTTGTATATGAGGATGTTATCAACAAAAAACTCTTTCATTTTTTTAAATTATTTCTCAATTCTTTGTAAACCGTTTAAAATTATTGTGTTGTATAGGGAAAAACATAATTTTAACTGACCATGAAATGAACATATGACATGGAGGCGGGAGGTGAGGAATGATGTGGAGGCACATGGTTGGCAGCAATAGTTGACACTGAGTATGAAAGGAAGGTGCAAGAATGGAACAATAAGCGGGAGCGAGATCAGGCGGGAAGAGAAACGTGGCAGTAGGGGAGTGGAGGTGGAGGGTGGCATAACCGAGAGTGCAAATTATGGCAGGAGGGGCAAAAACCGTTTTCGGAGGGGGGTAGGAGTGGTATATGTTATTGATGGGGGGGTATGAAATAATCCAGGGCTGACACGTCACGTGGGACTGGGGTGAGTGAAACCACCTTTTCGAACCCACCCACCCCCCCCCCCCCCCCAATAAAGCTAGAATGGGCAAGGGACCGAAAAGCACTATCAGCCATTGATCTGACGAGGTGATGATTGGACATCAGATAGGAGGCGCCACTTAACCAGATACGACAAAAGGCTTTTGTTGCTTTCAACTTTATAATAAAATCAAACTATAGTACCAACACCTTATTACACTTTATTTAATCAAATTTAAATGATTCTATTAATTTAATCTAAAAATAATTAATTATCCTCTAATGCTGCATTTCGACTTGCAAGCATATTTTTTATTAATTTTTCTTAAGGTCTTGACAATTTTTTGAAATAATTTAAAATATGGAATATTATTTGAAACAATTGAAATATAATAATCATCAGCTATAATCAAGTGACCCTATAAAAATTTATAAGACCCTAACAGGGCATACCTTGTGAACATCTGGATGGGGTATGTGCCTTGGATAGGTAGTGAGGTATCACAGATAAAGCCTCCCAGCATAATGTCTAGTTAGGCCTCAAATAAAATGTTGGTTGATCATGATGATGATGCTTACAATATGGCTTGTCAATCTCACTCTTCTTGAAAACTCTTTAGTTTGAGATATGATGTTGTATTGGTTGTGCAATTATGAATACCTCCCTAGTTAAGAGGGAGTGTTGAGAAATGTAACTAGTTTCAGTCTTCATAATTTTTGTACTCAGTTCAATATGTATCCTATGTAACAAATAAGAAAAGAAGAAAGAAAAATATTATTATTAAATCATGGGTTTCACGCTCATTATTGATGGTCTTCTAGGTAAAAGCATGTTCTTGATGCTTCTAGGGTTTGTTAGGTCTTAGGATTTATTATCATGAGTCGATGGAGTCAACATCATGTTTATAAGACCCTTCCGAGAAAATTGTAATTGTAAAAAGAATTATTTTTTAGTCTGGAAAGTCTGGAATATCCAAGAGTACAAGTCAACCTTGGGATCCTTAAGTCAGCCTAAAGCAAGGAATTTTATGCCTTGATAAGGATACATAAAGATCATTTGACTTCATTTGGAGACACACACACTCACAAGTTCAATTTATACGAAATAGTTTGATTTTTAGTTGGGAAACAAGAAGAAGAAGAAGAGTGTAAGTCAAGGAGAAGCTAGAAGGATGAAATCTATTTTTTCTAGGCTCTATCTCTCTCACACATGTGAAATTCTAAGGTTTGGATTGTAGGAAGAGGCTGAAATTGTAGGACCGAATTGTAGTAGCACAAAGTGCAACATCCTATAGTTGGGGAGAAGGAAACTCTGTTTAGAACTCACTGACCTTAGGAAGATTCTTGTTCTTGTAAGGTCCTAGAAGGAGGCTAAATTAGGGTTTCTCCACGAGCTACCAGGTCGAAATTGCAAGGTCAGAATTGCAGGGTCGAAGTTGTAAGTTGAGTAGCAGTATTGTATCCAGCAGGTTGAAGGTGCAGCGTGTAGCAGTTTCATGTAGATTCAAGGAAGGACTTGAGGATGGGACGAATTGGTACTGGGAGAAGGACTTGGTCTAGGGATTGGCTCTTTGTATCTCATTTGAAGGAGATTTTATGAAGATAAGAGTTTCCAGGTTTTCCCCTTTGAGGGGTTTTACCTTGGATGAGAGCCTATAATTAAGATTCACAAGAAAGTATCAAGGTTAAAGGAAACAAGTATAATAAGTTTCCATTATCGATTTTCCAACATTTATGGCTTTATAACCCAAGACCATAAACAAAATGATGGATGGTCTATGGATTTCAATCAATCTCTTGAGGGAGGAAAATTTAGAGGATCCCCCAACCCCTCCAATATTGAGAGATAAGATTATCATTATTTGGAGGAGATAGCAGGCATATGCGCTCTAAAGGCCCATGAATCATTTTCCACATCTGTAGGAGGTGACAGGCTTAAACCACCTTGTTTAGGTTCTAGAGGATTTCCTTTGATTTTTTCTTCCTAATAGTGATGTTCTAAAATGAGAAGTTAGGTTTAGGTGGCAAAATGTCTACAAGAGAAACCCCATTGAACATAGGCAAAGGAGTTTGATGTGATGTGTCTTTATAGGAAGGCGTGAAGGACTCTTTAAAAGGGCCTCGTGTATATAGATAGGGGGAAGCGAGAAGTGTTGAAGAGGTAAGAATAGTGGGCGCAAGGGACTCCGAATAGGAACATAAAATATTGGAAAGGAAAAGAGAAGTCATAGGACAACCATTTGATCTCAGAATTGGGTTTTTACAGGCCACTTGGTTATTTAGTTTAGATTTGTTATGGTAAGTGTTGAAAGATGAATCGGGGTTTAGAACAAAATTTGATAAGATATGAGCAGTGCATGGACATCTAAAATGAGTAGCTGGAGAATTAGTTATATATTTAAGAGCATTCCTTTCAATGTGTTCAATAAGTAAATAATCTTCAAAATACAATTATTGGATAAAAGATTCTAGATTAGTAAGAGACTTACTAGAGAGATCCATTGCTTGTGAAATGTCATGACCGAAGGAGGCTTCAGGTGCCTGGATTATATAGAAGTCCTCCACAACTTTTCCATCGACCTTTTTAGTAGTAGTTCCAACAAGATGTCCATATTCAGAGCTTAGGACTTTGTTGATATCAGGAAGAGAAAAATTGGTGTGACTAATATCCTTCACTAAAACATCGAGGCTCGATAGCAGTTCGACAAACTTGTTGTTGTAGTTCTCTTTAGTTGGCTCAGGAGAGACCATAGAAACCCTCAGTGAGTATTTTTGAGGAAACAGTTGCGCGAGATACCTGACTAGGTTTTTGCGAAGGTTTTGGGAGCCATACCCCTGATGCCAAGGAGCCACATAGGAGCTGAATTGGTGGCCCACTTCTTTGCAGTTAAGGAATCTGAATGGAACTTTCCATTAATCTAGCAGTTCAATGATAACCTTCTCTCCCCAAAGTATTTTTAGAGACCTTGGTAAACCATTTGAAGTATCCATATCCACAAGCACTCATGCTATGCATTTATCTACAACTAGCAAGGAGGCTTATTCTAGGAAGACAAATTTGCCCAATATGTTTTCCACTTTGATAAGTACATATTTGGACTAGAGTTCGAGTGGGAAACCGAGGAGCATTACCCACAGATGCTTTCACAGTTATATTGTTGTTCTCGGTCAAAAGTTACCATTGTAACCAAAGTGAGCCTCGGCATATGACCCAAGGCTTACTAAGGATTAGTTCCAGATATTTCTTAGACAATAAATGGAAATTAATCCATTTGTTGAGAAAAATGTTCATAATCGACATAGATCCCACCAACAACTTCCAAGTCACCCTTACCCAGGAGAGAAGTTGCCCATGCGACATTGAAATATAGCTAAGCTTATCCATTAGGGATCTCTAGGACAAGGAGTCAAATTTGTCCATGTTGACATTCAAGGCTAGGGTTAGCTCCTTCATGGCTGCTAGTGCCTTTATATGCTTTTGTACACATTTATTTTTTTCTCTTCCCTACTCGAGATTAGGAAAAAACCCTTCTCCTCCTGTTCTAGAAGCCTGCAAAAAAACCTGGGTTGACTGCTCTTGATTAACATGGTTAGAATGACCTTGTATTCTTGTTGCCAACAAAGAAACTCTAGGAAAATATCGATGTGATCTGACTGCACTAGCATTAGGGTAAAATAGGCCCCTTCTAGCTAGATAAACTTGTGTTATGTTTAAAGGACCCTCTAAAGTATCACCCGATGACCCATTCCTATGATTTGAAATCATGTGACTACCAAATTGAATGAAAAACAGGTGATAACCCTCCAAAAAAAAACAACGTGAACCTAGATTGACCCTATAATAGAAAGATTATGTTATAGAATGAAAGGGTTCTATGAAGTCAAAGACTAAAGCAGCTGTTCAAAATTCCAAGGGGGAATGAACCAGAAACCCTAGCCTCCATTAGGGTTTAACTCCAAAGGCTCTCCCATTGTAATTGATTAACTATAGTAAGTCAATCTCCTTGGTTAATAAATTAAAATGTTACTAAGGAACTCTTTTAATGTGTTTAATTAAATTTAATAGGTCTATTAGCTATGTATTAATTAAAAATTATTTTTTATAATATATATTTTTAATTAATTAAGGCTAATTAATAATTAGTATTTAACTAATCATATTAATTATTAGTGAATTAATTAATTAATTTGAAGCTCATATATATATATATATATATATATATATATATATATATATATATATATATATTTTTATATATATATATATATATATATATATATATATATTTTACTATACATTTCATAATTTTTTTTAAACAAATAAATCACGAAATAAAACAAAATAGGGAAATAAAACATAAAACATAAAATAAAACCAAATGGACACTCTCTAGGTGGGAAACGTGGGACCTCGCATGAGGACTAGGTGTTTCACCCACATCTCTCCAAAACAACACATAGAACTGAATCCCACTCTCGCCCTTTGTTCCTTTTGTTTAAGCAGTTTGTCCGTGACAGCGTTTGAACAAGGTAGAAATTGAGAATTCAGGGTTTGAGAAAAACGTTTTGAACTTTGTAATTCAGGCAGACACATGCAGAGGCTTTGGTTTTGTTATCGATTACCTTATTTTATGTAAGGAAAAATGGTTTTTTTCTTTTTCTTTTAGACCCCTCGTGCTCCTAGTGCAGTATATTGTGTGAGAATGGCAAGTGATTGGAATTTTTATGTTGTTGATGCCTCTTCGTGATGTGTTTGAGTTCAAGTCATTTAATTATAGGTTTATGTTGTCTGTTGCATATTTTTTTTGACTCTGTTTGTATTGAGCTCATGACCTATAGGTTGGAAAATCTAGTCCATTGAGATACTTCTTGGATAGGTACCACTCTCTGTACTCTCTCAATATTACGTAAACAGAGGAGGAGGGAAACTAGTGTTTAGAGATGGTGAACTTCAGGGTAGGGAGGAAGGACCGATATGTGGAGAGTTTCTAAAAGGGCCACATTTATGAACCATATGAACCCCTCTATCATCTTCACAATGTATTTTCTCTTTAGATAAGGGTGTGTTTATAATTTTGGGTTATTGTTGCATTCAATCTAGTTTGCACTAAGACTTATGTGGATATTTGGCATGAATAATGAAGCTTTCTCGTGAAGATTGGAAAAATTGACTTAGATTTTGAAAAAAAAAAATCAAGCTTTTCTTGTGAACGATGGATGCCTCTAATTAAATATTAGAAGTTTTATGCATTTCAGTGGTTTTTCTCAAGGCCCAAAGTTGTGGCGCAACTTTTGAAGTCTTCGAGACATTTGCTCTGAATGTTGACATTTTGTCTTGGTTTGTATCTTGTTCCCATGTTTGATTTTGGGGATGTATGGAAATTTCGTTATAAGGGTTAGAGTTCTTGTTCATATTCTTTAGGAAGAAAAGCCAAGGTATGTGATTGAGATGAGCCAAAAATGGCGGCAAGGTGAGAATTATGGTAGGAATGGATAAATGAGAAGAAGTGGCAGAAGGGTTTATGAGATGGTGAAGTATTTGAGCATACTATTTCTTTTCTTGAGGACTTTTCTATTACTCCTTATTCCTTACTATTGTCACCTTCACCATTCATGTTGTAGTTGTTACCCATCTCCATATTCATCATCCTTCTATCTTTGGCCTTCCTATCTTCTTAGATCTTCACCATACTCTGTTTCTTTCTTTAACATCGGACTATCTATTTCTTAGAGGTGCCACAAGGAAATTTAAGAAGTGTTGATTTTATGAAATTTCAAAGTAATTACCATTTTTTTTCCAGCATCACTATAGCTGTAATACAACTCCCACAAATTTTTTATGCATGGAAGCAACTTATTTGCTTGAAGGATGTGGTTTTAGATAATTGGTTTACATAATGAAATTAAGGTTTCTCTTATTCTTATTTTTTTTGTTGATGCAAGAGGTGATCTCATGTGGTTGTAGAAGAGTTGAATAGTATAACATTTCACGGACTTTCAGTATTTAAATCAATTCATCTGCTTTTTTTTTTACATATCCCTTTATGTATAATTAAATTTTATCTGCCTTGAAATATTTAATTATTATCATAAGGATATCTAATTTCTATCAACCTGGATAAAAATTGGTTTCAAACAATATTGTGTGTTTTCATCAACTCATTCATTGTTGCATAACTCCTTTAATTACACTTACTAATGGCATGCAATATATTCACAACACCAAGGGCGTCTAGTTGAACGAAACTAAAGATCCATTGCATATACCTGTTTCAAAACTTGATTTAATGTATAGTTCTTTGAGAGTTCTTGCACTCAGAAACTTTACAAAAGTAGAGGGAATGTGCAATCAAAACTCTTGAAAAGTTGGTTTTCTTTCATGCTTTCCCATTATTCATTTTATGTTTGAAAGTTAATTGAGTTGAGACATCTCATTTATGAATTTGACGATTTGAATCTATATCAAGTATGTTTCCTTCAATTATTTAGCCCCTTGATTTTCCTATCAATTTAATATAATAATATAATATCTAAATTTATCTGAGACACAATTTTACAAGTTTAAATGATTTGTTTGCAGATGCCATCATATCTCTGACACAAGGAATTTGATGGGACTTTGATGCCACCAAAATTTCTTAAGCATGTCTTCATTAACTTCAAAATTTACTAATACTGAGATCAATCAGCGTTGCAAGTTCAACTCAATCCCTTTAATTTGACTCGCGGGTACAAGTGCACTAGGTTGGTAAGATGGGGAAGGGAGAAAATATAAGTAAATTTTAAGTTGTTTTAAGGCAAATAATTAATCATGTGGGTTTGTGGGTTTAGGGTCTAGAATTTAAATTTGGTTCTAATACCACGTGTGAGGACCCGACTGAGGTCCTCTAACCAAAACTAAATTTATCACCTAATTTCACAACAAGGAAAATTAACATATTTATATCATAACAATTATTTTATAATAACATGTAAAAAAAATCAAATTGCAACATATTAAACATGTAATAAATCTAATTTGTAGCAAATTACATAAAGAATGTTTAATAAATCTAATTTGTAGCAAATTACATAAAGAAAACAACAAGAGGAAGAATACATGATATGATAGCTCGGTTCAAGTGCTCTTCCTGGGACCATCTGAATGAATATGCCACCCTGCCAACTAGGAAGTCTATCTGACTTCCTAGCCTAGGGAACCTCCACAAGTTCCCTAACCTTCCTAGCCCAAGTCTAACCACAATCGTAATATGTCAAAAATAGGTCTAACACCCTCCAACCACAGCCAAAAATTTTGAGTTCCCCCTCCCTCCCTTCCTCTCGATTCTCTCCTCCTCTCTTTCCCCACTTCAAACTCCAAAGCAAAAGACAAGAATGACCCCCCTTCCATACTCCCTTCCTCGCCTTATGCCCCCCACCCCTCCGTAAATGAATGCCAACCACCCCCACCCCCTCTTAATTGTAATCCACTTTTCCAATCTCATAACTCCTTCCCCAAAAATGCCTTATCCTTAAATAAATTTTGTTGGGTATGTGTTATATTCTTTCCACGACTTTAATTTCCGGTAGGTAGTCCGCGTCCATGGTTTTGTACATGGTATTGGGGCACGATGGTTTTCGGCCCCTGGTATTTTTGTAGATCCGGTCAAGGGAACTACGGTTATGTTCTAATCCAGGGTTTATGTATGCTTCGGCATGTATATATATGTGTTGTAACACTAAAAAAAAAAAAAAATCAAGTTGGTCGTCCCAATTTGGGATCCAGGGGAAAATCTCTGTGTTTATCTGTTTTATGTTTTATGCTCTTGCTATTGTTTATTTTCTGTTATAAGATTCGTGTGTAGATCATTTTTGTTCAAGGTTAAAACCTATATTTGGTATCAGAGTTGTTTCGGCTTCAAGGGGACGCCTTTGCTGCTGAGGGTTTTTAGTTCGGGCCTGAGGTAGACCCTGTTCAGTGGGAGATCTACGGGATCGATTCTTGCGGTGAAAGAAGATGGCGAGCGGCGGAAATATAGAGATCGAGAAATTTAATGGTCAGAGTTTTGAGTTGTGGAAGCTCAAGATGGAGGATCTGCTGGTGGATAAAGATCAGTGGATCGCGGTAGATCCAGGTACTAAACCAACGGCAATGTCAGATGAAGACTGGAAGAAATTGGATCGGAAGGCTAAGAGCACAATACGGTTGTGTGTGTCAGATTCAGTATTGTTGAATGTATCTGGGGAAGCTACGGCAAAGAATTTGTGGGAAAAACTTGGGACTTTGTACCAATCTAAGTCTCTGGTGAATAAGTTGTTCCTGCGGAAAAAGCTGTATAACCCGAGGATGAAGGATGGAGACTCGGTGACAGAGCATCTGAACGCCTTCAATACTGTGGTAAGTCAGCTGTCGTCTGTTGATATTAAAATCTCAGATGAAGATAAGTGCATCAGTTTGTTGTGCTCTCTACCAGACTCGTGGGACGGTCTGGTTATTGCAATAGGTAGCAATACAACTACCTTGAATTTTGATGACATTGTCTCAGCCTTGCTGTCGGAGGAAATGAGACGGAGAAATATGGAGGGTCAGAATGGAGATGCCTTATCTGTACGAGGAAGGTCCCAGAACAGAAACAAGAATAAGGTTTCGAGTGGAAGATCTAAATCTAGAGGGAGATCTAAATCTCCTGGAAAGTTTGTAAAGGTGTGCTGGAAATGCGGAAAGGAAGGGCACTACAAAAAGGACTGCAGATCTAAAGCTCCTGAGAAAGGAAAGGGATCTGATGATGCTCCTTCTGCAGAGGCAAAAACCACCTCGGATGAAGGTGGGGATGTTTATTTGGCTTCTTCTTCAAATACACATGTAGATCATGAGTCATGGTTGATTGACTCAGGTGCATCCTTTCACTTCACTCCAGGGAAAATTTTAAGAACCACCCTAAATTTATCTATATAACAAATAGGCGAATCCCCATGATACATAGGAAAAATGGAAGGCGATTTTATTAATAATATAATATGTATATATAATTTTTTGGCAAATCTCTCACGAGATTATATTATCTTGTAAAAACATGGCGAATCACCAGTACAAATGGCGAATCACTACTACAAAATGGTGAATCGTTGTCTACTGGAGTTCGGGTTGTTGGTTCCAATGAAGATATGGTAGTTGAACCAGGAGTAGAAGGAAGAGAACCACCGAGCCCAAGCATGGCACATGGTGACTCATGAGGGAAGTAGTTCTCGTGCAGTTTGGAAAACGCGTTCTTCTAGTTTTGCTAAGCATAGTGTTGTTGCTCATGCTACTACTAGCACTGATATTCAGGTTGGAGAGGAGTTTCAACAAATTGGGATCTTTGCAGATCATTTTGTTTCAACAATCCTCCAACACAAAGGCCCATGCCTCTGCCGATTTCTTCAATGAGCAGAACAAGTTGAACAAAAATTAAAATGCCAATAACTAATGAACAGATTCAATACGACAATCCCAACACACCTCCAAACCGACAGTTGTGCCTCAGTGTCTGCTACACACATCCAAACTGACTCAGCTCATGGCAGAATTTTCTCGTGGGAATGGATCGGGGAATTCGAGGGGGCGGTATCATAAATTCATGAAGCTCAACTCATCCCTCCACAGTCCAATGCTCTGTACCTGTTAGGGAACGGTATGAGATGTGGCAAACCAAGCACATTTGAAGTCAAATGTAATCTTCAGAATTTTATAATATAATACAACTCTCACTTACTTACAAAAGAAAAGAAAAAAAAACATATTATAATTTCATTATCAAATATCAAATATCAAAAGTATGAATTATTTCTTTCATACGCCCCCTTCATGGATTCTAAATCTTTGAGTTGTTTACATCTTTAGTCTTTTACACACATTTTTTTTCCAAGAAAAAACTGTGTTTTCTATTTCAAGTGTGAAAGCAAAATATGCATGAAAAAGTCTGCGCTTTCATACAAAACTACTAGTCTAAATACATTGGAACTTAACCATTAGATTTACCCCAAATACATACCACATCCATCTTCTGCAATTGGTATACACTATACATGACAACAAGAGTTACAAGTCAACTAGAGCACCTCCCATTGTTCTTCTAAGTCAATAGAGGATTTTATATCTCACTGGGAAGCTTGCTTCCCCCTTGAACTCCTTGAACAAGAGCAAACCTTTTTATTGTGCCATAAAAATTTTTGAGAGTCCATTGGCTGATTTGTTAAATTCTCTATACAGATGTTGCAACGGACCAAAGAGTGAACCCTGTCTCCCTAATTCTGTGAAGCAAAGGAGACAACACTAAATTAGTGATTTGTCACTTCTCATTAAACCAATGCAATTTTCAACTTTGAAACTCCTGGTAGTTGCAAAGATCTGATTTGACACTTCTCAATAAACCAATGCCATTTTCAACTTTGAAACTCCTAGTAGCTACAAATATTTTATATCATTTTCTAAAGCAAACTAAGACTTCAAAAAAATCTATAAGGCAAATAGTTCTATCCTCTTATTTGAACCCTTGATCAGCTCCAAACTTTAAGGTAGAGTAACGGGTGAGATAAAAACAAAACAACACCATATCCGCATCTTCTGGAATACCTTGCTCCATCAAAAACCCTTGCTTCATTATGATTTATCTTAAAATCCTTTGGCTTTTTATCTTTTCAACTTTCTTTATAGGAAATTCTAATTATATGCATTGCCAGATTCTCTATCTTATTCCAACCTTCCACTTATTCTTCCAGATCCTCAAAAGTCTACTTCTTCCAACCATCCATAACCCCCACATAATATAGCTAAGAAGAGCTCAAAATTGAGTGTGTGCAAACCATGTCTCAAGACCCTAAAGTAGGGACCCAAAATTAAATTTTCCTCGGCAATTTAAATATTGGAGAACATCTTGTCATATAGAAATAACATATGAACACGTAATAAAGAGGTGATACACAAATTTACCTTAACATTTGCAGAAAATACAGTGATTTGGTCCCTGCCAATAGCACTTTTGTCCATTGTCGCAAGTCAGAATTCTGTTTGATAGAGATAATGAGGAGAAGGTTCTAATTTAAGAAATCTTCCAGATGCTTACCTACCATCAATGTCTTTCTCGCAGCAAATCCATGTAGGATAAAGCCTCATAACCTAACTTTTATGTAAGGATACTTGTGGCCTTATTCCAAAAGCATATTATTTCATCCCCTGAAATCTGTAAAGAAATAAAATTGTGACATAGTAATGAGCTATAGGGAGTATATTCAACAACAAAAAGCTCCTTGTAAGTTCAGATATTCTGATACTAACCAATTTTTTTACCATCTTCCAGGAACACCTTGAACCCCAGCATTAGCCAACACTGACGCTTGATTTGATTTGATATCGACGCTTCTGCTTAGATAATAGGTTTGATCATAGTGGCTAAAGGGGGAGAAAGTAAAGACTTGTCATTTACAAAAAAGTTGTGCAGATTGTTGCTTTAAATCACTAGATAAAAATCGGTTGATATCTTCTTTACTGCCACATTATTTTGAATTCTAGATCGTGTTGATTTTTGTTGTGTATCATGGCCACCTCCACCTGAAGACATTGTGAATTACTTTATTCTGAATTTCAGATTTCTTTGAGCTTAAAGTCGATGCATTGACATGAACAGAACAGGCATACTTCTTGAGACCACTAAAGATTCAATGTAAGAAAGGCTATGCATACCTGAATGCTTCGACGAACTTAAGTTGGCTAGTGATCAAGAGGAATTAATTGTTGAGTAAAGAATGGCGGGGCATACCTCCTGGAGTCTCCTCCGCATTGATTTTTTGGCTGAGTGACTAAGATTTAATGGCGGTGCACTCTTTGAGAAACATTTCAAATCTCAAATCTCGTGTGTCTTATATGGTTTGACCTACTATGGATGACATATTCACCTAGCTAGCTCAAGAAAAATGATATCCTTCACACCAGATTGTATTTTTTCATCTCAGGTAATTGTTCATCCAGATCTTGCCCCATGAATGTTTCCCTGATAAAATGTGAGGGTTTAATAATGGAAACAATAGCTACCAAGATAGATTATCGCCAATTCTAAGACTGAAAGGGACTTGAATAAAATGGGAATCTATTTTGATTAAATAGTTCCAAATCTAAAGATTGCTTGGATTTGGGAATCAATAGTAAATTTAACTATTTTCGCACTATAGAAACAAGTGAAGCCAGGAAATAGAGTTGGATAGCTAGAACCAAATCCAGAGCCAAAGGGCAGAGTTGAGGTCCATGTTCCAAAGATGTTGATAGAAGACACATTGATCCAAAGTTTGGTTTCTTGAAGCTTTGGTTTCCAAACGTGCTCGATTTTCCACACCTGATACGGTATTGGGATTACTATACGAATAGATTAGATCCTCTCCAAGGAATTATTATACCATATTTGTATGTTCTAGAACAGAGTCTATTTGGTATGCAGATCTCTCACCCTCACCTTTAAGATATGCAATGGTAGATCCTGAGCTTTTGTATGTGATACCAGGTCCCACAATCAGAGATGCGTTGATTGTCACCATATTCAACCCTCTATCCATGGCCAACACCCATGCAACCCTCTCTGACAGTGTCTTGGCTAATGTGTACCATAACTGTGAACAGGAAATATTGCATAATTAGAACAGGAATACCACAGATACCCTAACATTGGCTATCTATTTTTGCACTTGTTTCCCTTTCTTCTATCAACTATGTTGTAGATTTTGAAGCATACTACAACCATAAAACAACACCTTATGAACGGATTGATGAGTAGCAATTTAGCCCTTGAAGACTGCTTTTCTACAACACATTTCCAGCGAACACATAAGGATCAAATGCATACATTAGGCCCTTTTCATCTCAAGTACACACCTTAAAGATGAATGTATCAAATTGTTTCTTCATCTACTAATTGGTAGAAAATGATAAACAGAAATATTCTATCGTATGACCTGCTTCAAAGTAGTTGTTTGTGACATACAAGTTCTCTCATTTATCCAAATGCCTTATGGCTCCATTAGCCCATAACTGATAGGCACCAATTTTCTTCCTTCTCATTCATTCCTTGATTTTTTCCATTTTTGTTTCTTCATCCTATTTCATACACTACAACCACCACTCATCTTATTAAATCACCTTGTGCCCCCATTCTATAGCCTAGAAATCCTACCTTTTAGGGATGCCCCCTTGAGTTGAAGAAGAGCCAACCAAAAGAGAAAGGAAAAGCTACTCAAAGTGAGTTGGTAATATTCTTGCATTGTAAAAAACTAACACCATCATGATTGAGACTTCATACTTTTTGCGGGTGCTAGGTTTTGTTGTAACAACAGGGAATCACAGTGTAGATGAAAGATCAGATCTTAAGGCAATTTTACAGTTCAAAATGTAAATAATTATGAAAACAATAAGAAATGTAAAAATAATTACCAATAACAAGGCATATATAAGTAGCAGTAAATGTGTTCAATGCAAGTTTACATACCAATTCAGATCTAGGCAATAAATACATCCCAAAATATTAAAAATATAAGGTGATAATCACTAGTGTAAGTAGGGTAGCAGCAAATTACATATACAAATTCAAAGCTCCCTCAAAACAACTAAGGAATCACAATAAAGAAGGAAATGTGCGATAATGTAAACTTACTAGAACTTTCCAAAAATTGGAACACAAATTTATTAACAAATGACTTTTTCATAAATGACTCCAATATGATGCTGAGTAACAACATTAGTATCTCATAACATTAGGCAGTTGCAGATCCACTCCATCCACTAGCTTCCACAATATCATTTATAAAATAGAATTTATTGTTGAATAAAGGTATAAAAAAGCTGAATGTCTGGAGTCATGGAAAACTAAACTTAATTTTCTTCAAAATTTGGAAAATTAGACTAACAATAGTGGAATGAATAAATGGTGAAATTGCAATGCCTTGTATGAGGTCATTGACTTAATGTTGCTGCATGATCAACTTCATCTAGAAGTTATTCAATTTATGCATGAAGAAGCTCACTCAGCATGCTATCGACTATCAAGTGATTCAAAACCACCAATAACCAGGAAAACACTAAAAAGGTTCAACCTAAAATTAATTTCTTCAGTGTCAAGATTTAGTATGCAAGCGCACATAAGCAACGGATGGATGTGTGTCACAGCAAAGAAAACAAGAATGTAATTATTGTGGATTAAGAGGATAGCTTACTAGTCATGTTGAAAGAATTATTAGACCCCAACTAAAAAATAGTTTTAAGCCATAACCAGCAGCACAGATGCTCAAGAAAAATCGTTAATAGTTGAATTTCATGGTTCCATGGTCTGTTCATCACATTCTAAATACCATCTATATATTTTAGCGGGTATCAAACTCTCAATACTTCAAGCAAAACTATCATACTGGCATTTTTTGAAGGAACCTCATATGAATACTCAAAATGGGTTAACTGAAATGTAGGTTAGTGACTACAAGAAGGCCATACGAGGAAACATGGTAATGAAGATACAGAAGTGTTTTAAGCATACTTACATAGATTAAACTTTTAGCTCTTGTATTAACTCGTAACATTATTAAAGTTGAGAAACTTGACCACAGCTAGCAGAAGATGATGTTATTTAACATAGGACGACTAGAAATTCTAATACAAGTGTTTTCTTGATCACTAAATCTAAAGCATTGCCGATACTACATAAAGGTTACTTATAATAGAGAAAGTATACTTACCTCAAAGAACAGATACTGCAAGTGGATTGAATTTCTCAGTCCAAACAAAACCATGCAAAAAAACAGGAAACAAGATATGTACAACGAAAAGCACTTTATGAAAGAGACATATTTCCATAATTTGGCCACATATACAAGGAATGCATGCAAAAAATATAACATGAACAAGAAAGGCATCAACAAGAGGGAAAAAAAATACTTAGATTGTCTCAATGTGTACTTCCAGGAAGATTATATGGACTGAAAATCCGTATGCCTATTTTAGAATCAACTGACTCAACTGCACTTTCCAGAGTTGTCTCTGTATTTCCAGGTGATTCATCCTGCTGAATTCCAGCCTCACCACACAAATCCTCATCTTGTTGATTTGGATCTAAGCACCCGACATTTATAGTATCCAAATCTACATTATCACACCTCTCATGAAATTCAGAGACTTGACTAACAATTTCTGAATTGGGCATCATAGAAATAGAATGTGATTCTCCTTCACATTCCATCACTAACTTCAAGGATAGGGAACTGGCAATTTCCAGAAATGCTGCAGCTTTATTTGTGACAGCAATATCTGTACAATTGTCTATTGGTACAAGAAAGTCCCTGGAAGAGTTTTCAGTCACTCTGAAATCAATGTTTCCTATGTGTCTATTTGACATTGTCTTGTGCTCTTCCGTATTCAATATTGAAATATTTTGTTTTATAAGGGAAGGGACATTGTTAACTTGCAATGGACCCAATGTTAGCCTGCTCTTCTGACAAGACTACTGCATCAACAGGATCCACAGGTGCTTTTGAGACATGCATTGAATTAATGCCATAAGTAAGCTCTTCTGGAGAAACTATGGTATTAAGATTTGATTCTTCTGAGAAGCCTCTCGGATCATGAGCATCCACCAATTCTGGGTCAGTGACACCATTTTCAAATTCTGCTGAAAACGCCCTAGTATTAAAATCATCCAAAGGATGTTCTGAACAACCTTTGGAATTGGTATTGCATCCCAGTACCAAATAATCTGCATCCTTTACATTCACCATTGGTTCTTTCACATCAAAAATTGGGTTGTTTTGACTTGAACTGATAGAGTTATTTATTTTTTCATCATCTTGAAGAACCATATAAGGAAAGCTCATCAAGAAGGAAGGATGGCTTTCTTTTTCAAGATTGGTCTACATTATAGGCTTTCTTTTTCAAGATTGGTCACATTCAGAAACATTTCTCCTAAAAATGCTCTACTTTATTAGTATTAATTGTAGGCTTAATATGAATTTTTCTGTATTTGTAAGGTAAAAATGTAACCGTTGAATATTAAGCATAGGTGATGAATTTTATGACAAGACCAAAATCTCAAAAGCATAACAGTGATATATTTCCCTATTGCTACATTGGAGTACTTCTAATGTAAGGCACTAGATATTGAACTTGAAAGCTAAATTTGTCATACATTCCTTCATGTCAGCATATTTATCATCTAGGAGGGATATATGCAAAGTCTGGAAGGCAATATGGTAACACAAATATATAGGATATCATGTAAATTAACAATGGGTGTAGAAATCCAAACTGAATTCTGGTTATCCATGATCTATTATACACTAGTATGATTATGATCCATGCTTACAATGACTGCTCACCTCAAAACCTAATTGACAAAAATACATTTATCATCCCCATTAAAGAACCTCATTGCTTACTCCTCTTACCCATTTATCTCACACCTCCATTCATCTATATGAATGGGATCTAGCCACATTGAGCCAACATTACTGGTTAAACAAGCAAGGAAGTAGTTACTGGACAAAGCTTTACCCCTTATTATCACTTTGCAGTTCTAGGACAATTTTCCCTAGACAAAGCTTTACCCCTTATTATCACTTTTCAATTCTATGACAATTTTCCCTGTATCAAAAAGAAGAACCTAACTCTTTCTTGCGTACATAAAAAGATATCAATTTATTGTTAGGCATTGATTGATATCCAAATCAGCCATAAATCCACAATCACAGCAAAACCCATCTTGGAAGCCTTGAAAGTTCACTATAGAAGAAAACAGAACAAAATAACGTTAAAAATGGAGGAACCTTTTGGGGTTGTTGCTTCTTTAAGGAAACCGATGAGTTACAGAGATCGATATCTGTGTATAGTAACAATATCATGGTTGGTTGCCTTCGTGACCTATTATTCTCTACATAATGTTCACAAAAGCGATGATTGTAGCTAAACTCATTGTCTTCTCCAACTACCCTGGGATGGCCACATTACTTCCCCAATGGCCATCCTCAACCCGATGGTAGATTCACGTCATCACAAAGCCCAGTCACAAAGTCACTTTGTGGCTGGCCCTCCGAGGACCCATCTCTACAATCGGGTTAAGGATGGGGCATTCCCCAACAAGGTTCAACTCTTACAACCGATTCATAAAAAAATGTATTCCTTGCAAATTTATTATGCAACAATGTAGTTGAGGGCTAACTTCACATACTAAACATCATTGTAATAAAAGATGGGAAAGAATATGTTGCCTAGTACCAAGTTTGTAGAAGAAACTGCAAATATACAAGAATTTTTAACCATGGAGAAAATTCATTGCAACTGCATTACTCTATATTGATTTTGTTAAGGTCTCTCTCATATTAGATCCAATACATGTCAAAGAAACATCATAGCATGCCACAGGTATCCATTGAGATAACTGTAGAAACAAGTTTCAACTGCTTGAGAGGAAGAATCACATCAAACTAAAACTTTTGACATGGAAACTATTGAGTTCTTTTGTTCTAGCAGGAGATTTTTTCTTGCAGAAACCAAATTATGGCCTGATGTATTTAAAAAAAGGTATTACTGAACATGAAAATTTATTTTTGGACGTTGACTGTGGTTATAAGAGATTGAAATTAAATGAGAAATAAAGTGTATAAACATGTGTACAAGAAGAGAAGTGGTCAAAGAAACAGTCAAAACACCAACAAATAGCCCTACATCAAAAGGAATGCCTTAGGCATATCTAACTTGGGTATAGCTGAAGTGTAATGAAATGAAGGAACAAAATCCAAAAATAAAGACATTGAAAAAAGCACAGTATTAAACATCTGAAATCAAATTTCAAAGAAATATCCACATATAAGTACAGTCCCAGCCCATATTCAGTTATAACGGGTATTAATGTTATATACGTTCAAGGCTCAAGCACTGCTACAGCGATAATCTTAGCCCAAATGCAGTTAGCACTAAACCGTCCTGAGAATGACAATAGACAGCAGTGTCAACTCGCAGCCCTAGTTTCGTACCCTGCACTAGTTAACTGGTATTAATGTTATATAAGTTCAAGGCTCAAGCACTGCTACAGGGATAATCTTAGCCCAAATGCAGTTAGCACTAAACCATCTTGAGAATGACAATAGACAGCAGTGTCAACTCGCAGCCCTAGTTTCGTACCTTCATGTGTTGATTGCTTTATAGAATAGTGTAACAATCCGTCTGAGAATGTGAACAAGTGCACTAAGATTGCAAGCAAATGTCACAACAACATTGTTAGGCTTTTCAGATAGACAGGATTGAAACATGTGCAAATTTTGAGAGCTAGGAATTTGTTGCTCCTACCATATATAATCCCAACTAAAATGTCTCTGATCCTGTAACTGCAACATTGGAGATCATTCCATTCACTTCATTTTATTGGTAATACTTAGTATATACTTAAACCCTAGATGCTCAGCTTAATTTGGGCATCCTTCTCTGTTTTTGCTATGTGTATCTCTGCTTTCCAAAAAAAAAATCTTGGAGTTTGTCCATTCTTCACCGTTTACTTGGCCATATTGCCCTGAACAAAGGAATTATCTGTACCATCAACATCCATGTCCAGGTAGAAAGTAACATAATGGTCATGGATGAAACCAATTGTATTCTGAGCAATCAAAGTCCCATGAATCTCATCCTCGGATTTGATCTGGTTGACATTCTCATATTTTTTACCTTTGATCATAAAGATCCCACTTAGTCCAACCTGTGTGCCAAATAAAATGGTCAAAAGCTTAACCCTTCTAATCTGTGCTTGAGTAAAAATAACTTGACAAGTTGCTTTCTCAAGGAAAGATTTCAGAGTTTCCTACCTTAATTCGGATAAAGCCATCAGTCTGAAATTCCCAATCCACAATATAATCATAGTTTGCAACAGATGCTGCCATGCGGGCTACTAAGGTAACCTTTGGTCCGACTTCTCAAATCTGTCAAACAATAGATTTCACAAATTAGAAATAAAAACAATATGCCAGTGCAAAAAGAAGCAAGAAACTTTTTCAAGGTTTATACATGTGCCAAGGAAACAATATACCAGTGCAAACAAAAACATCATCTTTTTTTCTACATTTATACAAGTGCCAAGCAAACATCTAAATGCCAAGGAGATTGTCAATGAGTACCAAGCAGCGACCTAATCTTACCCACCAAGGAAACAATATACCAGTGCAAACAAAAGCATCAATTTTCAGTCTTCAATCTGGTAAATATCTGTGAATGTAAATTTAGTCCTTACACAAACAACCTCAACATATAACTGAGGGAATTCAACTCAAGTATGTGCAACTCTTTTTCTTCACCTAGACCCAAAAAGTAATTCCACATTCGTCTTAATGATTTGTGTAATTGTTGCAGAAAGAATTATGGTGAATTTATTCCAGAATGATATGTATTTCGGCAGCTTCCAGGTATCAAGTTGGCCCACAACTTTGCTAAAATTGGAATTGAGTATATATAAAGAGAAGAAAATGCTATCACAGAGCTAGGCCCTTCAAAATTTCTTTCAATTTTTCCCAAGTCTTCCCTGCCTAGGTAAAACAAATTGCCTAGGTAAAAATTTGGAAAAATGGCATGAACATGAATGAAACTAGGTAAGTGTATTACCACATCAGAGGATACTTATGATCTAACCATGCAGCACAAGGTGAAAGTGACCAAGATGTGATTATTTGACCACCTTGATGTTGGTTCATGAAGAACATTATGCACCACTAAAGCAACCTCCACTGATAATATAACCTTGTGAAGACTAGAATCATCATTCCAACCAAGGCAACCACATTATTATCAACGAGAATCACTATGCTAAACATCCAGGAATATCATCACATGAAGGACTACTCTCAACCAAAAATAAGTGTGTGTCTGTAGCCCTTGAGCATCCTACAAGTTACCCATGAAATATGCATTTACCAATCATGTCAACATTAGGGGTAACAACAACCACCAATGTGACCAAGTGGACAGTGACAAGAACATGACTGCTGGGGTTCTCGACTGGCAAAGACAAAACCCAGTTCCAAGCTTGAAAAATTAATGATATTTTTCTTCAAATAGGATAAATTATAGTCTCTGCTGAAATATTTATTGACTGGTAGATCATATGTACCAGTTAGAGCCAAGGAGCAAAACCCAATTCAAATGATCACATGACCAATATACCTCCATGTCAAGCAGCCAATCACCACTTCATAGGGAATCCCAACAGCAAGAAACTCTAAAGATGAAGGGAGGAGAATTGGAATTTGAGTTACACACCAATACCAAACAATTTCAAGAAACAAGCTTGGATATTTAATCTGGGCTCCACAAGTATCCCAATCAACCAGTCCCATGAAAGGAACATTGGTCAGCATACCTTGTGATGCATGCAAGACACACAACAAACCTTTACCCTTGTCTTCTGTCAATTAACTATGCTACAGCTAATGCACACAACCACCATTAGCAGACCATTAAATGCTTGGAAAAAACTAGTTAATAATTCCAAAGGGTCAAAGATTATGAAAATACAACGCATTGATTTGAATGTAGAAATTAAGTGAAAACTATGCATACAATGAAATCCACTGAATCAATTATGTAGCATCCCTTGCACCACCAAGAAGAAGTAAGAGGGTCCACAACCATCATACACAATCTCCAAGCAAAAATCAAGGTTTGTGCCATTAGCATACTTGTGAATTACCCCTACAAAACTTGTCATGCGATGAGAATCACAATTTATCACTCATGCCAATATGAAGGGTAAGAACCATCACAATTGGAGTATCTTTCCATGAGAGAGAGAGACAGAGAGATGAATGACCACTCTATCACAGATATAAGAAACAAATTCACAAGGTAATGAAAAAAATCGTTTGGCACACCCCAACAATTGTAAGGGAAGCACTCTGCTTGTAAGCTACGTGCAAATTAGGAGAATTAGTTGCATCTCCTGGATAACAATATATCTAATCTATTATAATTGTAAAGCAATACAAAAGAAAATAAAAAAAGTGAAGAGAAAGAGAAGCCAATTATATGGCTAGTAGCTACATCAAATCAAGATGCACTTTTTGAAATGTATTCTGCAGCATCCCATTATGGTGGTAGTAACAGTTATTCATCATCTCTATGATATTGACCCAAAACCGGGTTTAAAAATATTTGAAAAACCCACTAATTGTTTCCTTGTAAGATGAACCCTCGCATAACTCTTAATATGACACCTTTTGTGCATAAATTTATCATTGGCAAGGATATCTCTCCAAGAGAAGAGATATCTCTCCATTGAAAATTTTGAAACATTTCAAACTGTAACTATTATCTCCTTGTTGAAAATTTAAATTATAAGTTATAACAGTAAGTCTCATCACCATGAAAAATATTATATTTAGATTCACTTTAAAGCCCACAAATATCTAATCTTAGAAAACATATATGATAACTAATTAAACCAAACCCACTGTTTATAGATCCAGAGATGATTTCTAGCTTTGAAGAATGCTTCCCTCTAAAAATCCAACTAGAAAAACAATTGAACCAAAATAAGAGGTCACTATAGGAGCAGGAAGGCACTTTTATAGTTGCTAAATCAAGGCAGAAAAGATTTGACATCCATACATAAGAGTTGGTAAACATCTAATATTTATTCCAGATTTACCCAATTAAAGGCAAAATTGTGCATAACAGTCCTTAATCTTAATTTTTCCTGCTAAATAAAATTAAGGGAACATAGATATTTTGCTACAGGTTGAGATCAATTCAGAAAGAAAAATAAATATAATGGCTTGCCTGGAGGAATGCATGGGTTGCCAGCTCATTTGCAGCCATCACATCAGCTTCTACTCCACCTGTTAGCGGTCCTGGGTAAGCCTGTACATAAAGACTCACTGTGAATTATACATCACAATTAGCAAAAAACAGGTGTATGAAAATTCGTGCCCAACATTATAAGTATCCTTCCATCATGATATTACCATATTTGATTTGGAAATTTCATTAGTAGTGTCAAATGATAAATCTCTCAAATTCCAATCAGTTTAAAGGTATCAAAAAATAAATATGGTGGGATTCATTCCATATCAATAATTACTCTACTCTACTCTTCAAGGCACATAAATAGGTTCAGTTTAAGTCAGAATTACATTTTCCAGTTTCCTTTCCTTCTCAGGGATTTAATTTAAACACCTAGTACATAATTACAAATTATCCCTAGTATCTACATAGATTAGAAGCATCTTATGATTAACCAATAGTCAAATAACTAATGTTATGGGAGTTTTATTGCCCCCGGCTCGGTATCAGTGAATAAAAAGTATGGAGGGAGGTTGAGTAGTCCTTCATTACCCGTGGGTGGAAACGAGAACCGGAGGATCAGAAGGCTCACATCTAGTTGAATCTACACATGCATGGTTTTGTTAAGCAACCGGACTACGGTTGGAACTATTGATCTCCCACCTCAACGCCTATGCCTCTAGAGAATCCGTTGGTGCAGGTGGTGCCTCTGCCTTAACTGCCTTTGCTATAGCTGCTGCTACTGGTGATGCTTGGTTGGATCGTGCTTACGCTTTATATGTTGCTTCTACCCCCATATCGAGCTTTTCTCTTGCTTCTCCCAGCACCTTTGCCTCTCAATCTGGTGAATATGCTTGCTTTGATGCTTCCAGGTCTTTCTTTTATGGAACCTTAGAAGGGGAGCTACGGGCTGTAGAAAAAATGCATCTAGATCTGTTTGGGGGTTTGTTCGGTAAGTAACTCACTCTGGGTCTACAACATATGGATCTGTATCTGGGTATGGATCTGCATCTGCATCGTATATATGAACAACTGCCTTTGCCCGAGCTACCTTTACTTCTCCCGCTGCTGGTACTGATGTTGGTTCAATAGATGGTGCTGCTAGTGAGCGTTCTAGTATAACCGGTGCTTCTTCAATGTAATTTAGCCACCTTACCTTATTATTTAGCCTTACAAGACCTTACTTAGATCTATAATACGTCTAAGCAGTCAAGAACATCCCCTAAACATGCCAGCAGGATATAATCTATGTCTGCCTACACGCAAGAAAATATTTGTGCTGGAAGGGAGAAAGAAAGGCATTTCCTTGAACTCAAACCCACATGAATCCTGCATACTTGTTGGAGGTGATCATAGATACTTTTCCTTGAAGGGACTCACAGATAAGGCATGCTACACCACCGAAACCCCTAGAAGCACTGCAGAAAATGGGCCACTCAAGCTGCGAAGATCAAAAACCAGATAGTTGATTGCATATAGGAAAACATAGAGAGCAATTGAGCCAGAGTCAAAGAATGACTTCCACCACCACTGCCAATCCTCCACACATAGGTGCATGTATGTAAGAACCACGGAGACTCAGCACACACAATAAGAAGTAGGACAAGCACAACAAATAGGAAACCAAAAACATAACAAAACCTTCCCAGCCAGATGCTAGACATGATGAAGAAGAGCTCAATGAAGAGGGTCCCAAAAGGCAAGGTACCTGCTCGCAAGACAAAGGACAAGAAGCCATAAGGGGGATCTGGTTATTTATTATGTAACAGCAATGAAAGTGGTGAAAGGAGTCCTTGAGGTAAGAATGTAAGTAAGAGCAACCCTGAAATGAAAACGTCATTGCTAATTTGATGATATATGCAACAAATTTCACTCACCAACATAAGAAAATCGAGCAACCAAGCAAAGATTTAGTCCTGGTGGTAACTTAAATTTGTTTACCATCACTCTTTCTAGCCCATCGTATACTGGCATAGCAAAAACCTGCAATTTTACGAGGCAATATCAAAAGCACAAACCTTGAAATGGAATCAGAAATGACTGTTTGTGGTTGGTAAGAAGTAAACAGTTTGATTGAATGGTGCAAATTAATTAAGAGTCAAATTATTGGAGCTGGTATAAAATGTACTAGAGTGCTAGCAATAATTTCAACAACTAGAAAAATACCTGATAGCTTCCAATAACATGTATTCCCACCATCATATTTGCTGTTGCAATGAGCCAATCTGGTTTTTTTAGTGTCAAGAGTAAATTGTAAGAAACAGTCTGACCGAAGGCCCAGTAACCCACTATAGCTATTGGGAAGTAACAGAGAGCAACAATAAAATATGCAAACATAACACCCCACCACATGGGGATCTTAGATGGCCTTTCTGGTGATGAAGGAATGGTAGCTTGGATCTCCAGAGCAACATTATGTCCAGCATATGCAAATCCAATTACTCCCAAGGAATTAAGAACACGAAACACTGTGGTGGCTGGTGTTTCATGTAAATACGCATAGCTTACATCCTCCACTCTACCATGATAAACGCAGGCTACCCAAGCAATGGTGGAGTAGATACACAAGATCCAAATGAACAAAGTCAAAATTGGATTCATGTTCATTCCCACCATACTTCTAAAGTATCCAATACTTGTATCAATAAATGATATTTGACATTTAAAAAACATATGAATGTCAAAGAAAAACATTGGAATGAGTTTACAAGCTATTTCCATCCCTAAGTCTAGTCCTTTAAATTTTTGGACAAGCTAAATACTTGCCCTTTGAATAGTATGCGTCTCTAATGATAATAAAGACTATATCACAAATTAGGTATAAACAAATAATAATACAGGTTGTAGTACTAGGGATACCACCTATTTCCTATTACATTCTACTGAAATAGAAACTAATAGACTCCTATCGATGAAATTGCAGAATGCATACCATAGAGACGTACGTGCTGCAGCCATTGAGACCCCTACCACAGAACTCAGATTGGGTAACAGTGCTAAAAGGTAGTGAATACAACTGAAAATGAGGATCCAGTAAGACTGCCTCAGTGGTTTACAACTTCTGCACACTGTTTCGTGAAATTTCTTTAATGATTTTCCACCATTAACCATATAAACTATGTTCACACCAACTTCAACCATCAAATTCGGGGGAACAAGAATCCATAGGCCAACCTTCTCTCCAAACGCATGCTGTGCTAACTCGTGATATCGATCGAAGCACTTTCCTGGGACGATTCCATGCATCTCTACCAGCTGCCAAAGTGTAAATAAGGTAACCAACCAAGAAAGAACATGTACCAGTATACCTGGACCCCTGCACATGAAAAGACTTCATAATATTACCGGATATTGTATGGCTTCAGTTATGGTTGCAAAAAAAATCCACCCAAAACCCTCCATTGCCCTGTAAATTTGGGCGTATGCAACCCAAAACCAGCATCATCAGCGTAAATCTCCATTGCCCTATAAATCTGGGGCATATGCAACCCAAAACCAGCATCATCAGCATAAATCGTAAATCTGAGGCGTACGCAACCCAAAACCAGCATCATCAACATAAATTAAGGGCGAACGCAGATCCAAAACCCTCCAACTTAGTAAATCGGGGGCGAATACAACCCCATAAATTCACAGACCAGTGAATCAAAGGCGAATCCAACATTTCATGTTTTATCCGCACTTTTTTTTTTTGGCTAAACCATAATAATTATTTATTTTTTAAATAATTTTGGGGCTATTTATACAAAACTATACAAAATAGGTTTTATATAAAAAATTCGCCCCTCTAAAATCTAAAACCCCTTAAATTTCGCCCTTGGGCTAAAATTCGCCCCTAAAATTTTCCCTGCTTCACTCCCCATAGGGAGTGGTTCTGCAAGTATGAGAAATATGATGGTGATGTCTTCCTAGGGGATGATAGGAAGGCCAAAATCATCGGACGTGGAAAGGTCAAGCTGAAGCTACAAGGTGGAAGGATTAGAACACTTCCTGGTGTTCTGCATATTCCTGCATTGGCCAGAAATCTGATTTATGTAAGCAAGATGGATGATGCAGGTGTAAAAACAGTGTTCGAGAAATATACCTGCAAGATGGTTTGGGGAGCACTAGTATTAATGCGGGGAGTTCAGACTGGAAATCTGTACAATCTACAAGGTACCATTGTTATTGATGGGTGTAACAGTTCTGTGGTTCCTGAAAGTGGGACGGAAAGCCTAGCTGTCTCTGGAGAAAAGACCATGCTATGGCATCAAAGGCTTGGACATATTGGAGAGAAGGGCCTTCGGATACTGCATAGAAATGGTATGGTAGAAGGTATGTCGAATTGTTCTCTGGATTTCGATTTCTGTGAACATTGTGTATATGGGAAGCAGAATCAGGTGAGTTTTTCTTCTAGTGCTAAGAGGGAAAATAGGATATTAGAACTTGTGCACAGTGATGTGTCTAGGCCTGTGTCAGTTCCATCACTGGGAAAGTCTGTGTACTATGTTTCATTCATAGATGACTTCTCAAGGAATACATGGATATATTTCTTGAGGAAGAAATCTGAAGTCTTTGACAAATTTAAAGAATTTAAGGCTCTGGTGGAAAACCAGACAGAGAATAAGATAAAGGCATTGAGGACAGATAATGGTGGGGAGTTCTGCAAGAAGGAATTTGAAGAGTTCTGTAAGAAGTGTGGTATAGCACGACAGAAGACTACTCCATACACACCTCAGCAAAATGGAGTTGCAGAAAGAATGAATAGAACATTGATGGAAAAGGCAAGAAGCATGCTCAGTGGTATCGGGTTAGGACAAGAATTCTGGGCAGAGGCAGTGGAGACTGCATGTTACTTAGTTAACAGATCACCTTCATCGGCGTTGGAGGATAAGACTCCACATGAGGTATGGACTGGTAAGAAACCCTCTCTTTCACATATAAGGGTATTTGGATGTGATGCATATGTACATGTTCCAAAGGAGAAAAGGACCGAGTTGGATAATAAATCTGAAAGGTGCATCTTTATTGGGTATAAGGATGGTTTAAAGGGTTACAAGCTTTGGAACCCAGAAACAAGGAAGGTTGTGTACAGGCGAGATGTGGTGTTTAGAGAAGTGAAAGATGTTGTTAAACATGAAGTCCTACCAAAGGAACCTGAGAAGATAGAGTTTGAGCTAAAGGAGGATGAATCAGACTCTACAACAGAAGAAGACTCAGAAGATGAAGAGCCACAAACTCCGGCTTTGAGAAGATCATTTCGGGAAAGAAGGCAACCAGAAAGGTATAGTCCATCTGCTTTCTTTTCAGGTTTTGCCTTAACTATAACTGATGATGAACCCAGAACTGTCAGGGAGGCAGTAGATTCAGAGGATGGAAAACTCTGGAAGGAGGCCATGGCTGATGAAATGGCATCCTTGCACAAAAACGATGCATGGGATCTAGTGGAGTTGCCGGCTGGAAGGAAGCCCATTGGGAGCAAATGGGTGTTTAAGAAGAAGATGAATGTAGAAGGCAAGGTGGAGAAATACAAAGCTCGGTTGGTATCGAAAGGTTATTCCCAGGTGCCGGGAATTGATTTTGGTGATATTTTTTTCTCCTGTTGCCAAAGTTACTTCTATTAGATTACTTTTATCTGTTGCTGCTGCATTTGATTTTGAGATAGAACAGATGGATGTGAAGACAACATTTCTTCACGGGGATCTAAAAGAAGAGATCTACATGAAGCAACCTGAAGGCTTTATGGTGAAGGGTAAGAAAAAACTGGTATGCAGGTTGAAGAAGTCTCTGTATGGGTTAAAACAGTCACCAAGGATGTGGTATCAGAAATTTGATACCTATATACGGGGACTTGGCTTCACCAGAAGCAAGGAGGATCACTATGTTTTTTTTAAATTAATTGGTGACCGTGTTATTTATTTGGTCTTGTATGTGGATGATATGTTGTTGATTGGAAATGACAAAGAAATTATCCAAGATTTGAAGACCCAACTGTTCTCCAAATTCGACATGAAGGATCCGGGTGCTGCAAACTATATTTTGGGCATGGAAATTAAGAGAGATCGGGCAAAGAGGAAGCTCTGGTTAAACCAGAGGAAGTATGTCGAGACTATATTGCAGAGGTTCAATATGCAGGATAGTAAACCGGTGAATGTTCCTATTCTTGTAGGTGTAAAGCTGTCTGCTGAACAGTGTCCCAAGACACAAGAAGAAGAGGAGGATATGTCCCGTGTTCCATATGCAAGTGCAGTGGGTAGCTTGATGTATGCAATGGTATGTACTAGACCAGACATTGCACATGCAGTGGGAGTATTGAGCAGGTTTATGTCAAACCCAGGGAAGGAGCATTGGACAGTAGTGAAGCGGGTTTTCAGATATTTACGTGGCACTAGTGATTATGGCTTGTGCTACCGGGGAAGACCAGGATTGGAAAGAATGTTGGACATTCGTGGTTTTGTTGATGCAGACTGGGCTGGAGATCTGGACCAAAGAAGATCTACAAGTGGGTATGTGTTTAGCTTATTTGGAGGTGCAGTCAGTTGGATGAGTAAAAGACAGTCTGTAGTGGCTCTTTCAACTACAGAGGCAGAATACATAGCAGCCACTCATGCAAGCAAGGAAGCAATTTGGTTGCAGAGATTGTGTTCAAGTATGGGGTTGGTACAGCAAGCTATAAGGATAGACTGTGATAGCCCAAGTGCAATTTTCTTGGCTAAGAACCCTGCTTATCATTCAAAGACAAAGCACATTGATGTTCAATATCATTTTGTTAGAGATATGGTTGAGGCTAAAAGGGTGTTGCTGGTAAAGGTGGACACTTTGAAGAATGTTGCAGATGCATTAACAAAGTCTATGAGCACTCAGAAGTTCTCTTGGTGTAGAGAAACAATGGGTGTTGAAGAATTGGGCCAATTACTAAGCTCTCTTGTGGCCCCCTGTGGAAAGAAAACAACAAGTGGGAGAATATTGGGTATGAGTTATATTCTTTCCACGACTAAGCACACGCGGGGGGGTAAGAGGGGGGGCGATAGCCCCCCCTTTGTGCTGAGCGCAATAGGGGGGTCACAGGGGGGGCGGTATCCCCCCCTGTTGGGGTCCGGGGCAGCGCCCTGGCGAAAATTTTTGGTCCTTAATTTCCGGTAGGTAGTCCGCGTCCATGGTTTTGCACATGGTATTGGGGCACGATGGTTTTTGGCCCCTGGTATTTTTGTAGATCCGGTTAAGGGAACTACGGTTATGTTCTAATCCAGGGTTTATGGATTGGGGTTTATGTATGCTTCGGCATGTATATATATGTGTTGTAACACTAAAAAAAAAAAAAAAAAGATTAAAATGAAAAATTAAAAATTAAAAAAAAAATCAAGTTGGTCGTCCCGATTTGGGATCCAGGGGAAAATCTCTGTGTTTATCTGTTTTATGTTTTATGCTCTTGCTATTGTTTATTTTCTGTTATAAGATTCGGGTGTAGATAATTTATGTTCAGGGTTAAAACCTACAAATTTGAGGAGATAACTTGTTAGGCTGAGGGGTAATAAATAATAAAATAGTAATATTTAGTCAAGTCAGTAAATCTTACAGATTCACAAGAATCTAATCAATTTAATACTAATAATCATATTTAAATATAACTTAATAATTATAAGTCAAGTGTTTAAGATTAATTAATCACTAATCAATATTAGTCATTAATCAAGCTTAAATATAACCATATAAAAGTTTGGTCATTGATCAAGCTTAAACATTTATTTAATCATCTAGCATGTCAAGCTTTAGAATACTAGTGTATTCGTGCGAGGTGCAAGTAAGTAGCTAGCATATGCATACATCATACATATACGAACAATACTTATTGGAATCAAGCACAAAATTCAATCACTCAACAAGTAGGCTAATGAAATAATGTAAGATAATAAGACCAAGTAGGGGCATTAAAAAGTATAAATAACGAGGAACTAGTGGCTAGTGACTAATGACTAGTAACTAGTAACTAGTATTTTCTAACTAATATTTTAACTATGATATTTACTCAAATTCTTCAACTAATCACTAATTTATGATTCTCAAATGCATTTAAACCTTCAACAAGTGATGCATTCCATTAATGCAAAATTGAACAACCATGACTATTATGCAATCTTGAATGATCATGCAAGAATATGGCTATTATGCTAATTACCCTACACTAAATAACTCGTTGATAAAAATTAAATTTAAACAACATTGACAACTTTGGAAAATGAGTATTACCGTCATGAAACAAAAAGAGAAAAACACATATAAACTATAGTTCAAAAACTAGCCTTTGAGGCTTATCTACACGCTACCTAGGAAGCTAGTCTTATAACCTTATTCAAATTTGAATGCACAAGGATGCAATTAGTGAATATAAACATGGAAATATGATGAAAAACAATATAATAAAAACAAGTATTTACTAGGATAATTTCACAACAAGAACATGGTGTACTAGCTTGAGATATGGGGGCCCTCCATGGCTCAAGCAAGCACACAAACTTAAAACCAGAAGTTAAGAATTCAACAACACAACATTACTTGATGAAAATAGCTAATAACAGTATGCAATCCAACTTTAAGCCCTCGGGTCGAAATCTGAGTCTTCAAACTAATAACATATAGCAGGTCGAAAGCTACTTGCCTTTATAGGTAAAAATTTAACAAAATGTCCATAAAACTTGTTCAAAATTAATTGCAAATTATTCTAAGAGCGAGATCTAATCCAATTGACCGTATTGATCACTCAATTCATGGATCTAATCTTCAAAACTCGAATCTGGGCATTTTTAGTAAATCATTCTATGTTTTAGCCATCAGAGTGCCCACATTGACCACACGTTGATCGGGCATCTCAAGGCAGTTTTGAGCCAAACAAATAGGTGTTTCACCATCTCGAGATACCTATGAGAAAAATATGTCTTTGTTTTTTACTTAGCTCGCCTGCAAATATGACAACGAAGGATGATGATCCGGATTTATGCAAGAACACAATAAAATACAGAAATAAACATAAACACGGAGATGCAGCAGAAATAAAACTTCATTTCATTAATATCAAACAACTAAAATATGCTTACAGACAGAATGCACATAAACTAGCTAAGGGCGATGGTAGCTTATCTCTGAGAAGATATGTGGAGGCTACATGCCTCTGAATTGTGTTACAATGAGACTCGAAATCCTATTTATTATTGAGAAACAATGGAAAACCCTAAACATCCAAAAACCTAACCCTAGGAGATGAAACGCCAAACTATGGACCCCGTTGGGGTAAATTGGTACATCAATTTCTCAGGGTCGTAACTTTGGCATACGATCTCCATTTGATGCACACAATACCTCGTTAGAAAGATATATCCAAGGAATACAACTGCTGACAGCAAATGTCAAGTTGTAGAGTCCCATTTGCTATCGGTGATTTTCCAAAGAACATTGTTTATTGCCTCAAAACGGCTCCGAAAGTTCAGGACCCGAAAAACTACCAAAAATAGTAAATTGTGCTATAATTAAGGAAATTGAAAAACTGAAAGAAATAATGGTGGGGGTCCAAGTGGAATAGGCGGGTGGCCACCAATATCCACATGGATCAAGTGAATTACAAAATATATTAAAATCTGCAATTTTCCTTCACAATGCAATTAATTACAATAAATTAAAAAATAATAATAATAATAATAATGAAAATACCTTAGGAAAGTGATATTATAAGAGAAATATAGGAAAATATCATCATAAACGATGAAAATTGGTGTTTTTAAAGGACAAGAAGTCAAAAATCATAGTGATATTTTTAGCTAAAAAGAGGAATCACACTCCCAATATCGACTTTAGGGTTAGATGCATCTTTAATATTCTTTTATGAGATACTATTGGAATCAAGAATATAATCAAAGTGAGAAGGAGAAGATTCTGATAGTGAACGTGTACCTTAGACTTGTGCTACCCAAACTTTGTCTAATTCCACTAAAATTGCATCCTAGCTATGAACAACTTTGAGGCCCCAATCCTTGAGATTTTTTTTTGCCAACCCAATATATTTGTTCTTATTGTCTTCCCTTCTCTTCCTAGTCCATAGCATTTTGTATCAATTAAACCAAAGCTTCCAACCTCTCCAATTCCTTCTTAGTTCCTTCTTTGGCTACCTTACCCTCCATTCGCTCAATTCTTATTTAAAAAACACTGCTACCAATCAAATTGGAACTTGACCGAGTTCTCACCTTTTTAGAAGTAGCAAAAAATCATCTGATTTTGAAAAGTGTTGATTTAGATTACACTTTTTTTTAGCATATTTTTTAGACTTCAAATTTTCTTTATGCACATTTATTACGCCAAAAGGCGTTTTCTTTATGAGATTGGGTGGGCAAACATTGTTTACTCCACCCAATCAAAACACTTTCCTATCTCCCTTCCAACGAATTGTATTTTGACAAGTGTCGGCAGCTCATTGCCTCCTCCACCGATCGCATCACTGCCTCTGCCAATTGCTGCCCAAAACGATTCTGTTTGGTAATAACGAAGCGACTATGACCTCCGCCCAGGTGCTAACCATGGTCTCATCGCCGCCTCTGCAGTTACAGCCCAGATGTCCATTTGTCCAAGAATCCAATTCCCACCAACATATCCAGCAGAAGGGAGGAGATAGGATAAGGGAAGTGAAGGAAGCACAGAGGTTTAGAAAGGTATGGCTACGGTGAGGGTTTGGGCAGCTGTGGAAGGGTGTCGCAACAAGAAAGGGAGGCTTGTAGTAGAAATTGAAGCCTCTTTAAACTACGAAAATTCCAGAGGCGAATTGGGAGGCTTTGCAGTTACTCTGTGCAGTTTCAGCTGAAAAAAGCGGTGGAGAAATCGCAGAAGTGGATCCACTTTCGAGCCCTGCAAACTCGAAATGTCACATAGACAATGCAACAACAAATCAATGGTCTACAAGGGCAGTTAGAGGAACCTGATCGATGTTGGGTTAAAAGGAAAAGAGGCTCTAGAAAATACATCAAATTTCATGAGGTACATTGGGAAAAATGTTGAATTTTGTCCATTGATGGACATGGGCATACCGTCACAGCTTTCCGCTGATGGAATTCGTAGATTTATTTCTTCGATTAGAGGCATAGGTAGGGTGATGGGAACACCTGGATTCTTCAATTTTCCCTATAATTTTTCAGATGGGAGGGTCCTTTGTATTAAAGGCAACAGTACCTCCAATGGCACTATTAATCAATATGCTATCGCTTTTCCAAAGGCACTTCCACCCAATGCTCTATTCTTGAGAGGACATGCACTTATATCTGAAAATAGATACAATTTTGTCAATCTGTGCCATTCTTTCATGAATTTTGTGCCCTTCTTTTACTGGAAAACTGAGAGTCAATGCTCCATTTCCAACAGAATCATGCTTTTTCAATTGGGGCATCTACAATTGGGCATCGGCGACTAGATCAGAAGAATTCTGGAGGCAACTGGTTTTAGCCCAGAGATCGAAACTTTGAGCTATGATGGATGACATGTTTGCTTCGAAAAAGTCGTTGTGAATCGCATGGGACTACTCCACACTCTAGCACTGTGTTGTCACAATAAACGTAATCCTAGTTCACAACCCAAACTATCAGAAGAATCCCACCTAATTTATGCAGGAACTATATAATTAAGAAGAAATCCCTGCCTTAGGCCAAACAATCGATGCGTTCATACCCTTCCTTCCACTTTGCATTCGACTTTGCATTCGAACTTATGCTTTGATAGAATGCCTACATTCACCTCGGCTTAGAGATCTTGGATGGAGATGGACCGCCCCTTCATAAATGTAATTACGCTTTGTTAGGAGATAGGGGGCAGGATGTAATGTCCTTTTCGACATCAAGGGATTCGAACCCTTGTTCTAGATCCTTCACTAGGCATCTAGAATTCCAACATGTCGGCGTTGGTTTTCCTCCTCTTATGGGTCCTTTCATGTTCTTGACCCACCACAACATATTCTCTTCCTCCGGCTTGCCCTTTCTGTCGAGTAGCATAGCATAACTAGTGGTTTTCCCTCCCAAAGAGAGCTGCACTAACACTAATTCTTCGAAGACTAACAAACCACAACCATCTAAGAGTTTCAGCAAGGGGAGAAATAGTTTCAAAGGAATCTCAGCCAAGGGATATTTTGGGAAGATAAGTGTAAAAGGGTCTATAAAAATTGTGGACAACAGTGATTGGATGGAACAAAAACCTTGATTTGTGATGCCAAATATACCAGTTGAAATTTCAACCTATGTTATGGCATTACTAGTCAGTCCTTGCACTCCCATCCTTATAGATATTGCTGCCAGGAAGAAACATGAATCTTTCCAAAATGGGTTTGGAATAAGCCTATAATTCTATGTTTAGTCATTCAAGAATCAAATCTTGTTTGATTGCAAATGGAGTAAATGGTCAAAGTTTCTCGTATGTGCCGAGTAAGTTTTAGTTCTATGGCTTGAAGACTACTTGATGTATGAAAGGGTTGTTTAGTAGTTGTTACCAAGGTATAAATATTTACTGTGTAGATGAATTGAACCTTATTTACCATGTAGATGTATTGAATGTAACGGAAGTTGTTTAGGATCCTGAGTTCAAACAAGAAATATGCAGCCAATATTTCAATGATGACCCTGATTTGTCTGGTATTAGTTTTTTTTGTTCAACAATGACCTTTATGGAGGCTAATTGAGCATTGGAGAAAAACATTCATTCTGAATGCACTAAAAGCAAATTGGAAACCATGGGTTTGACATAGACCTTACAACGATTCAGTTTTACAAAATAGCTCAACCCAGAAATTATAAGGAATTCTTGCACAGGCAACCAATTTTTAAACAAATATTACCGTCTTCACGGGGAAATTCATTCCTTGAAGATTTTCCCAAGTTTTGGGACACAAATACCCTAGAAAGAATCAAACTAGATGGAATGCAAACACAACACAAATCGCTTTAAATACTTATGTATTTTAGGCTTCTACATTATTAAAACTCCATCACAATGAATTATTATTTTTCTTCTAGCTAACTTGAATGGACATGAATGTTAAATTTTTCAGACCATAGTAAACTGACCTGCACTCCTAATCAAAAGCTTAGGTGACTAAAATTACTTTAACTTACCAAAACTTCAAGTACAGGATTTCTAAATCTGAAAACATAACTTTGAAATATGAACAAAAGCTACAAAATTGCGGTAACCAATCACATCACTTATTATTTATTCAAAAGAAGAAATGTTTACACAACTTGCTAATCACTCGATCAAAACAAAATTGAATGGCACTCATCCATTCTGCATTCTTTTATATAGATGAAAGCAAGGATTTTACAAAACATACTTCCTAAGTTTAGACGAAAAACCCAAAATTTGGAGTTGCCTTTTCAGTGTCTTCTTCCACTGATCAAGAAGACAACATTGAAGATAATATTTATGATGCTACCGAATCTAAGGTTTGTTGCATTTGATTTGATCGATTGTGTACCATTGAAGTTCAGGACTGTGGGCATCAAATGTGTGCCCTCTGCACTCTAGCACTATGTTGTCACAATAAACCTAATCATACCCACAGCATATTCTACTCCTCTAGCTTGCCCTTTCTGTCGCAGTAGCATAGCACAACTAGTGGTTGTCCCTCCCAAAGAGAGTTGCACTAACACTGATTCTTCAAAGATTAACAAACCACGAAAATCTAAGAGTTTCAGTGAGGGGAGCAGCAGTAGTTTCAAAGGAATCTCAGCCAAGGGATCTTTTGGAAGACAAGTGGAAAAGGGATTGGAAAAATTGAGGACAACAGTGATTGGATGGAACAGAAACCTTGATTTGTGATGCCAAATATACTATTTGAAATTTCAACCTATGTTATGGCATTACTAGCCAGTCCTTGCACTCCCATCCTTATAGATATTGCTGCCAGGATGAAACATAATTCTTTCCAAAATGGATTTGGAAGCCTATAATGCTACCTTTATTCATTCAAGAATTAGAGGGAATTTCTCAGCTCTATAACTTGTAGTTTGCAATAGTTCCAGAATGTGTAGAATCACTTTGGAGCTTATCCATTCCAGAACTAATATATCTATTTTTTCTCTCAGTGTATTTTAGTAGAGGACTGTTTACAAATTTGCTTCTTCAATTGGGCATTTCTAAGTAAAATATTGGTTTGTAATGGCATCGTTCAAAATTAGTAGGTTGTCCCATGTGTTTTAGATATCGAAACCATATATTGCCATGATTTCCCTGCAATTTGGGTATGCGGGTATGAATATTATGACTAAGGTTTCACACAATGGAGGAATGAGTCACTATGTTCTAGACATGCCATTGCTACGATTGTCATGGCTCCTTTTTGCCTTTTTTATTTGAAAGGTATGTAAAGTATTGTTTAATCTTTTCATTTTTTTTAATGGAAAGTAAATATTGATGTTAATCGTGAAGGGAATACAAAATGCTAGGTCTAAACTTCTATATTTATAAATTTTTGAGGTCTGTATTTTGTTTCTTTCGTCATCTCATGTTGAGGTTTGTACTTTGTTTCCTTCTCGTTTTTTGCTTTGAAAAGTTCTACGTTAAAAATAGATTTACGATGCTTTATGGTTTTCAGACTGTGGTAATAATGTAATTACAGTATAATGACAAAAATATTTTATTTAGGTTTTTTATATCTACAATTTAGCTTTTCTAATAATTTTGGAATTTGAATCACAGGAGCAAAATGAAATATTTGAGTTTATTTATTAAATTCAAAAATCTAAAATCCAAATAAGAATCACTTACTTTCACTAGCCTTTCTGAATTCTAATTTTGCATTTTCAGTATAGGTTGTACTTTCATCTTAACATTGCATTACAGGAAGGTGCGACCCAAACTCACTTTTTTGACTTTCTTCCTCATATTCAGGCTGGCCTTGTAAGGGTGGGTAATTTTAGTATTATTTACTTCTCATTGCAGCTAGAGATATATTGTAGTGAAGACTAAAAGTTGAATTTTTTGGTGTATGCATACAAGCCTATATTTGATCAAAATGTCTATTATGCTGGTCTAAAACTCACCACTCCCACTTTTTCCTATGCACTAAGTAATATACTCCCTGCCATGACTTTTGTAATGGCAATTTTGTTTAGATAACTGCATTGTTCTTACTATATTTCTTTATTACCTTTTTCTCATAGGAATGTTGTGAAACACTATTACAAATTTAAGTGATTATGTTTAATATGTTTTTATAACGTATATTGATTTTTGGATCGATGGTAAATAGGTTAGTGAGTTGAAGAAAGATGGCGAATGAATATATAGTTAAATTATGATAAATCATCAATCCAAATTTGTTATAGATTAATGGACTAAAAAATTATATTTAAAAAAATAATAATAATTTCTAGCCCTCTCAAGATCAGTCCTCAAAGCATCAATTTGGTTTTCTCTATTGATCAAGAGATTTTCTAGGATCCGGGCTTCATTGTCGCTATCATCACTTTGGATTTGAATGATGTCGAATTCCCTTTCCTTTTCATGACTGCTTTCTTCTTTCTCCTTTCCTTTGCTTTGGGTGACTCTTTTATTCCTCCTCCTCTTGGGAAATTCGACAATGGGCTTCTTGGGCAATTTCCCCTTACTTCGGAGGGCCCGAGTGACATTTGGAGTTACAACTATAGGTACCCTTTTCCTTGATGTCCGGGGCTTGGCCACTTTCGGAGAAGAGAGCATGGCCCCTTGCCTAGGAGAGGCAGCTAGCACATGCTCCATTGGCTCTTTACCCTTGCTACTTTCCTCATCATTCTTGCCACTGTCTTGGATTTCTTCATGGATGCCTTGACTGTCCTTTTGCATTTCTTTTTGAGGGCTGTCCTCCTCACTGTGTTGCATCTTTTCATCATGCTGTTGTTCTTTTTCACGAGGCTGCTGTTCAACATCATGTGGCTGCCTCTGTTCATCATGCTGCTCATCATCATGCCCAGGAGTCTGTTGTTCATCATCATGTTCCTCTTCATCATGCCCCTCTTCCCCTTGTTGTTCTGCCTCACTTTGTTCTTCTTCCCCTTGCTGCCCTTTTTCACTATGATGCTGCTCATCATCATCTTCCTCATCATCCCCTTGCTGCCCTGTTTCATCATGATGTTGCTCATCATCATCTTCCTCCTCTTGCTCATGCTCTTCTTCCTCATCATGCTATTTTTCTTGTTCAATGGGAAATTTGAGATTCTTCGGAATAGGCTTGCTTGAAGAAGGCGAAGGATGGTGAGTGGAAGGTGAAGGAGATGTATGAAATGAAGGGACAGTGGTGAAATCTGGATGTGTAATGAAAGTATCCCAAGAGACTTCCTTCTTCTCAAACTGATGAAGAATGATAACCTTGATGAGGGAGTGATGGAAGAGGTAGGCTGTCTGCTGAGAAGGAGGCTTTTTCTGAACAGTGGAGGCCATTTTATCAATACTTCTATGTATGAAGAAAGGGAGATTTAACAATTTGGCCCTCGTGAAATGCATGAGCAATCGGATATGATAGGCATAGACTCGGGAGAATCTTCCCTCGCAAGTGAAGTATTTCATGATTATCTTCATGAGGGGGGCGTAAATAGTCAATAGATATGAGAAGGGAAAAATGGATGGGCATGAATCTCTATGCTCAGGCTTCAGAAAAGGTTTGTATTTTTCTGAATCCAGGTGGCTTTGTTTAAACCACTTCTCCCCGACATAAGGGATTTTGGTGGCCTTGGAAATGGACCTTGGAGAGAATTTGAAATCTAGGCCTGCTAGCTGAAAATGCTTCTCTTGAAATCTCAAAGCACAAATATGTGTCAAAGGGGAATAGCTCTTCACCTCTTGCACTCTTTGACAAAACTCTAGACACCCAACCTCATGAAATTTAAACAAGACTGATGGATGAGCATTCACTTCTTCAATGGAAACAGGCTCAAACCTCCTGTGAAGGCCACTCCTACTGTCTTGCCTGGGAGGCATTTTGTTTTGAATGTTATTTGCAACACAAAGCTATCTCAAATAGCCTTTGGAATGTTTCTCAAGCACACACCCTATCCTCTTTGTCGGTTGCTGGAAATATTGTCATTGATCGGCAGCTGCATCGCAAGTAAAGATAATAGAGAAAAAGCAAAGCCGCGCAGAACAAAGGTGTTACGTATGCCAAACACCTAACCTATCAATCGCAAATGCCACAGAGAAATCGTATTGTTGATGGCCGTGCTCAAGTATTGCGTAGAAGAATTAATGGGCGAAGTCTTTTTTGCGTAAGGAATGAAGACATTCCTTGTTCCGTAAAATCTCGTATTTATAGCAGAGTTTATTTTAAAGATAACTTCATTAGTATCAGATTCGTGTTTTTTATGTAGAAACGCACCCAAAGGTGGTTTTTTCTTTTTCTATGATGAGAAACACATCACAAAAAAAATCCGTAAAAACCTCCACCTGCTAACCTCCTCTAGAGACTTCCGCTACAAACAGATATCTGGGCTATTTTTATAAGGGGTTCCTCAAAAAACATCCACTAGAGGGTCTTTTCCTTGTAGTGCTCCTATCCTAAGTCCTTTTGTTGTTTTTCTTGTTTGGAAAATCCCTCTTGAAATTTCCATACTCATTGCACCCAAAGCATTGTTTAAAAAAATAATAATAAAAAATAAATAAAAAATAAACAAACAAAACAAACAAAACAAAAAAAAACAAAAACCAAAACAAAACAAAACAAACAAACACAACAACATTTTTAAGAAAAAAACATCAAAATTTACCCATCTAAATTTTTCTTCAAATAATTTCAGGGATCCTATATTCTATTCTAATTACTTATATATTTGTATGTTATAAAATGGAAATATTGAGTATGAAATAAGTATGTAGCCAGGCAAAGATAGCAGGAACCCTACTGTCAGTTGGTGGAGCAATGTTGATGAAATTGTACACAGGTCCCATTGTTCACTTGTTTTCGTCTCCACATCCACACCACCCTCATCATGACAAATATGTAAATTATGCCTCAGTTGTCACTGGTAAAGACTGGGTTAAGGGATCTCTCTTGATAATTGCCTTATGCCTTTCTTGGGCAATATTTTTCATTCTCAAGGTGGTTACCATGTTCATGCATAATTGAAATTGTTTCCATGTTTGTATTGAGATGTAGTCTTTCAAATAAATAAGTACACTCAATTTAAAATTTTCCAAAATAATATTTATTTGTCATTGTTTGTGAATATTGTTGTGTTATGGTGATAGTTTAGAGCTATTAAATTTGACAAAGATAGTCCAAAGAAGAAACTTAACCCTAGCATTTCATTGATTCACATGTGCAGGCTTTTGTTGCAAAGAAATATTCAACTCAACTTTCACTTACCACCTTAAACTGCTTCATGGGAACCTTGCAGTCAGCTACATTGACTGTAGCTGTTGAACACAAGCCTTTTGTATGGGCTATAGGATGGGACATCAACCTTCTAACTGCATTTTACTCTGTATATCTTCTAGTTGCATGTGAACTAAGTAGTTTCATGATTTGGCATACAAACAAATGCAAGACTACAGGAATACTGATAATTTGATTGCAAATTTAAAATAGGCAGGGAGTTGTCACCTCTGGAATTGCATATATCTACAAGGCTTGTGCATGGAATTAAAAGGACCTATATTTTCCACAGAATTTAGTCCATTGTTGATGATAATAATGTTTGTCATGGGCTCCATTATTCTGGACTCCATTATTCTTGCTGAGACCATCTATTTGGGAAGGTGAAGTGCCACATTGAAAATTAGACTATAGACTCAGGGGACTGAATTTTTTTTGTATGCATGAATATAGAAACATGCAAGTAATATTGATTTATAACCTTCTTATGCAGTGTGGTGGGAGAAATTCTGATTGTAGTGGGTCTGTATGCTGTGTTGTGGGGCAAAGTCAAGGATCACAAAATACCAATTGGGAAAAAACAATCTGCAAGTGCTTCCTACAATAGATGTCAAGGCCAATGATGACACTGAAGGTGCTTAAAACAAAATGACAGAAGTTATAAAAGGTGGTGAGGAGAATGGAGAGACTGAGCCCAAAAATTTAAGATCTTGGGAATTCCATGGATAGAACAAAGTAGAGAATTCCATAATATCAATATGTTTACATGGAAGAAACCACTTATAGAATAGTTGCAGAAGACAATCAAAGAATTTGACAAGGCATTTACTTAATTGTCGACTCTTCAGCATAATTATGGTCTTAGTATGATGGTTGTTCTTCATCAGTATAATTGATTAAGTATTGATCTCTCGAAGGGCACATCCTCATGTCAAAATACTTATAGAAGTAATTTCCACTTCTATCATGAACTCCTAATCAAGGATTGATGCATTTAGCTTCAATGTCTAGGCTCCTCATAAATCATGGATTTCTCTGTGATTTAATTTTAATTTTTATAAGATTTGAGATTTTTTATCTTTTTATAAACATAAAACCATACTAATTTTAATTAATTAATTTTATTTATTTATTTATTTATTTTTATTTTTATTTTTAACTAACAATAAAGAGATAGGTTATAAGCTATTTTTTATATAACAAGGAAATAGGTTATTATATGATCATTATAAAAAGGTTATTACTTTAAAATTTGAAAATAGTGAGTCGTAAAAAAAAATCCAAAAATATATATATTTTTATTATATTTTAATTCAAAATATTTATAATGTCATTAATTTTTTTGATTAAAAGCTTACATAATACCAAAAAGACATAAACTGATAGTTAAAATAATATAACAAGATTTCATATTTAATGATAGTATGATCAACTTGTGCTAACGTTCACATAGCGAACACAATGATTTTGGACACTGAGGTGGCCATCTAGTGGATATAAAGAGAAAACGATAACCTAATAAGTTGGGGAGTAGAATGTGTGGAGGAAGCTCTATTTTCTTTCCACTTGTAAAGTGCTAAGTCATATCCACCGGATTGAAAGAGACACACCTTCATATTCACCCCTATCAATTTATACTTGTGATTATTATTACTTTTTTTTTAATGGTAAAATTCCAAAGTGGTCTCACTGAGTTCGTGTTTGTGCGTGAGATAATCAATTTATACATATGATTATTTTATTATTTTTAATAATAACTTTGTTATAATTTAATTCTAAATTTTATTGAGATAGTTATTTTTATTGTATATTAATTATTTATTTATATTTAGGGAAAAGTAAATTATTCTAAATAATTTGTTGGAATTAAACGAATATATTTTGATTTAGGTAAGAAGAAGAAGAATAAAAAGGGCTTTGGGAAATTAATATTTTGTTCTAGGTTTAAACAATATAAATTTTTAATTAATTAGAATCAATTTTAAATATTTTTTATATAACAAAGAGATAGGTTATAAGCTATTTTTTATGATGATGATGATGATGATGGTTAACGTCCCCTGAGACCAAACTTTGGTCTATCGGACCTATAATTCTCTTAGTTCTTAATTATTTGGCTTCTCGTCTTTCTTAGCGAGATTGGTGTTGTAGCTTTCTTTTTCTTCTCTGTGGTCTTCCAACTTCCTTTATCTTGCACCTCCTTCATCTCTTCTGATTCTTGGGACATTGGTGTCTTACCTTCGAGATCTGGGAGATCTGCTTTGCTGCAAAATGAACATTTATTTTGCTCGGTATTCAAATCCTCATAATTGTTGATGCTTGAGGGGTTGTCGAGTTCGTTTTTTTGTTGTTGGACGGGGCTTTCCCCCTGCTTGTCTTGAGGGTTGTTTCTTTATTGCCTGATTTCTTGCGATTCAGAGTTTTCTGGAGAGTATTCTTCCTTGATGACAGTGTAATGTTCCTTTTGTGCTCCTTCCCACCATGTAGACCTATGGTGATTCTTTCTAGCAGAATTTTTCTAGGAGAATTTTGGGCAATTTTTGGCTAGATGGTATGTCTCAAAGCAGGATCGACATCTGAAGAGGACACTTTCATAGTCGAGTTTCTGGTTCCATCCATAGTCTTTTCTTGTTAGGATTATTTCAGCTGGGAATCCGGTGCTAAAGTCCATTTCTACACAAGTGCGTGCATAGGTGGTTCTGACATATTCCTCTCTTTCTGGGCACCTGTAGTAAAATTTCCCAATTGCATTTCCAATGGCTTTTAGTGAGGAGAGATTCCAGAGATGCAAAGGTAGGTTTGGAAATCTGACCCAAATTGGTGCTGAGGTTATGACTGTTGTTGACGGCTCGAATGATGTGTTTCATGGCTTCATGAATAGGCCCGAATTTTCCCAAAACCAAGGGTCAGAATCTAAAATGCATTGTCTCCTTTAAGAGTTTTCAAAATCTATTATAAAGAAACCCTTAGCACAGGGGTAGATATTAATTTCATCAGAAATGAGAGGCTTCCATACCTCCGAGATCCAACTGTGGAGAGTTGTCAGCCGCGGCCAAAAGCCATTAAACTGGTAGATTAAGGCACTTTCATAAAACTTTGAGGCCTCATCCAGTGAGGCCTTAACCACCTGCAAAATGGGAGCTGGGGCTTCACTGAAAATATGGGCAGGAGCTTGAATCTTAGAGGCATACGGAACTAGGCCGGCAATTATCTTCATGAAGCTGGAAGCCATACTAAACCCAAACATATAATGGAAGAGATTTCACACAGCAGACCTGAAAGTTTTTAAATACTTCGCACCGCGGACTCGAGAGATGAATCAATATAGATGAGGGTTTTTAAATACCTCGCACTACCACAGAGAGCCGAATCACCGCAGACATAAGACTTTAAATCTATATAATTAAATGGAGCATAAGATCACCGCAGAGGTTTCCTGTGGTCCTCTTCGTCGTATTTTTTACAGCGATGACACTGATGCAGCTGAGGTATCCCAAGGCCCAAACCCTCAAGTTCAGCAACACCGCCTGTAGCAACAACAAAAACAAGAAGAGGCATAGATTCCATGACAGGAACAACAACAAGAAGAGTCGAAGATTCTGCAGGTTAATGGAGAAGAAGAAACAAGAAGAAAAATAGTTGGATATTCCACAGCCTGACCCACAAGTAGAGGTGAAAGAAGACTAACAAAAGAAGAATTGCCACTAATAAACGCACTGTTGAAGTCACTAGAGAAGAATGTTGAGGATGCCCTCAATTTGATTCAAAATAATGCACAATTATTAATGGCTCGTAGCCGGATCACCGCAGAGTTGGATCGCCAAGGAAATAGGTTATATTATATGATCATTATAAAAAGGTTATTACCTTATAATTTTGAAAATAGTGGGTGGTAAAAAGAAAGATCAAAACCAAAAAAGATTTGAAGCTCAAGATTTCAAGAAATTATTATGTGAAATTTGATTTAGAAAATTTGTTGGTAAAAGGAAAAAACCTCTAATAATTAAACTACTACTTAATCTACCAAAATATATAATTGAATCATGATTCCTAATTATTTATGTCATGAAATGAGACTTATGGGAAACCATTCCCCTAAATAATTGTATATCAAGATCTTAAAGAAATGTTAGAGCTTTATTTATTTCGAAAAAGGCTCAAAGAAATCAAAAGTTGTCTAGTTTTTTTAGTGTTGATGTTTAATAATGACATGGTTTAATTATTTGAAGTTTTTGCTTTAAATTTAATAATAATTATTGACATTTTTTTATCAAAAATTGTAGAGTATTGGCATTCTCTTGATATGGGATTTTGTTCCCACTATACCCTCCTTTGTCATTCTCTTGATATGGGATTTTGTTCCCACTATACTCTCCTACACCTTTGAATCACTTAGCTTGTACACAAACTAGCCTTCACTATTGTTTACTCGTTATAGAGATGTTTTAAACTCAATTTCTAGATGTTCCAAGTGCTCACTTTGAATGCAACCAACTGAAAATAAAAGAATGTCAAATCTTGTATATGAATTTTGGACTACTGAACAGTTAGTTGGATGATTGGCCAACTTGATATTATGTAGAACTTTAATCACGGTAAATGGTTACAGACACATGAACTATGTGCTATCTACTTTTTGTACATTTTCATTACTCTGTAAATTTTAATGTGACCCCCCACCCCTCTATAGATATAGTCATGGTATACAATGGCTAATTAAGGTATCATTTGCCATACCTTAATTTCAAAGAAACTTCACATAGTAGCCAAATTTGACTAGAGATGCTTGTGAGTCTATTCTTATATTCAAATGAGCATATCTTTCTCAAGTGTCCTTTTTTTCCACTTTTCTTTTCCTTCTCATTATTATCAAGGAGCTTGATCATTTTTTTATCTACTGTACTGTATGAGGGAGTTCATGGATGCATTGAGTTCATGGATGCATTTTATATGCTTCTTGGGTGCAAAGGGTTTCCTTTCTTTCATTTTCTCTCTTTATATTTGTCATTGATTGATTCCTATCCCACCTTGATACTTACTCCATTTCTCAAATGTCATATAGTAAAGTGGGATGTAGAGGGAGGAGAAAGGGGAATGATACCATCATTACTATGCAATTGTTATAGGACATTTATATTAATGTAACTTTTTTCATAACTTTAATTTCGTGGTACTATAAAAACTCATATTTTAATTGTATTTAATTGTCCATATATAAACTTGATTATTTCCTTCCACATTTCCCTACTCCTCCTTTCGGCGTTCCTTTGCACTTCTCAGTACAATTGCTAGTTTTAAATGTTAATGATTTTCAGACCAATTTTGAAAAGTTTGATACAACATCAACCTTTTTTTTTATGGGGACTTATTTTTTATACTTCAATTTTTTGATATATTAAATATGGATAAAAAAAATTAAATGTTGGTGATTTTCATGCGAATTTTGATTTTTTTTAGACATATTTTTTACACTTTAAATTTTCTTATGTCCTAAGTATGCACATTTTTTTAATTATTTAACCATTTTTCAAGTTATCATATTCCTCTTCTTGCTTTTCGTCTTAAGATGTTGTTTTTTAAGGGTTTTCCAAACCTGTGTTTTTTGTTTTCTTTGCAATGTTTTTTTATAACGAAATTTTTAAATTTTTTTTGCAAACTTAAAAGAAATAATAAAATTAATATTTTGAAGTTAGGATTTTTTTATATGTTTAAATACCTTTAATTAATACTTCAGTACACATAAACCAAGGGCTACATAGTAGCTAGTACCCGCCACTTAGCTTAAATATTACTTAATTAAACTAAAATATAATGACAATGATTTCATTACAAAAAGAAAACAACTAATAAAATACTATATTGTTGAATGCCAACACAAAAATTTAAGAAATATGATTAACTAATATTGCTTATAGTAACATATATATACTTTAATATACATGTGTGTGTGTGTGTTTTTATATACATCTATGTGTTTTATTTTTTATTAATGTCTATAGTTTCTTATAGTTAAATTTATTAAAAAATGTTTTTAATATAATAATAAGTCATCTTAAATTGAAAAATCTGAGAAAAACTACAATTCATGAAATGGAAATGATATAAAAAAGGAAAAAATAAAATAAAATAAAACTACCAACAATTAATTAATAGAAATGGAAGTTACTAAACAACCCTTAATAAGACCTCAACCAATCACCTTACGCATAAGTCAATTTAAGTAATAATAAAAAATTACAAAAATTGAATTCTCAATGTTAAACTAATTAATACTTAGTCAAAGCCAAAATTGAATGTGTGTGTGTCTATATATATATATATATTAAAAAGTAAAATACATACAAATTAAAAACTACAATTAGAATAAAAAATAAAAATTAAACATTATAAACAAAAATTAAAAAGAAAAACAAGTATTAAAAAAAAAAAATTCAGTCCTATTGGCTAGGGCCGATTCTTGACGCCGCTCTGTCGGCCATGAGGGAAACGATCAGTTCCTACCTTTGGTGGACAGGCGATTCTTGGAATCGACGATTATATATGTATATTAGTGATTTTTTATTTTCATTTTGATTCTTTTAAAAAAAAAATTAATGGTTTTTCTCTCTTTTATTGTTTTTTCTTTTCTTTTATTTTATTTTTTTCTTAAATTATGTTTTTTTTTTCTTTTTCTTTTTCTTTTTCTTTTTTTTTGTCATTTTTTTTAAATCTTGGCAAGTCCTTTCCATTCCATTTCAAAGAAGCAGGTAAGTTTTACACCCAAATCCAATAGGGTCGGATTGCCTCAACTTGCCCATTGGGAAACAGGGTTTGTTGGCCATTTGACTGCACTGTAAGCCATCCAAAATTTGAAAAGTCTAACACTGTTTAGCAATGCAATATAAGTTTGAATGTCTTTAATTTTCCTATTAGCTATGTAACTATATAAAAATCTAAAAGGTTGTAAAGCAATAATGTAAACATCTCAAAATTTCACCAAAACATAACCATGATGATCAACAAATTACTCATCAAAAGGGTCTATGGGCATAGGATCTTTGGCACTGGACCCCGATAATTCGATCTGTGGGAGGCAAGGGATGTGTTTCTCAATTCTACTGAGGCAAGCATTTTTTTGTTGAATCTAACGTTAAATGAGTTGAAATTCCAAATGAATTCCCTGCAGATCTATGTCTAGCTTGGTTAAACCTGCAAACAAGGATGATGTTGCTTTTTCCATAATGTTCCTCATTATCCAATATAAATAAATCATCTGCTAGAGCTGAGTAAATTTTCCTCTAGAATGGTTTGGGTCCTGGACCAAGGTCTGACAATCCTCCAAGTCCAGGTCAATATTCTTAGTCTGTTGTTTTAACTCTCATTCCCACCCAAAGATCAGCTGACAGACCTAAGGAGGCGTATTGAGATGATATGTATGTGTTGCTTCTTGGGTTTTCCCACTGATGTTACGTCTCTCCCTAACCCTTGACTATCGAGGCTGAGATTGTCAAGCACCTTGACCTCATCCACTGCTACGAGTTCATTTTTTAAATTTCTTTAGTCATATAATTTTTTCATAATGCCATGGCTAAAATATGTTGAAAACTTAAGGTTTTTTGTAGTCATGATATTTGGTTTTAATTCCATGGTTGAAAACTTGTCAAAATTTTAAGGTTTTTCTGAGACATGATATTTTATCTTTAATGTTATAGTTGAAAATAGTTATGAGTATTTTATCTTTAACTTCATGGCTTAAAATTGTTGGAATTTTAAAGCTTTTTAGAGATGTGTTATTTTATCTTTAATGTCATGCCTGAAAATTTTGGAATTTTAAAGTTTTTCAAAGTCATGATATTTTATCTTTGACGTCATTGCTAAAAAATGTTGAAAAAATGTTGAAAAAATTAAATAATAAAATAAAAAAGTAGTGCTCCAACATCAACACATTTCATTTTCAACATGTTTTTTGAGTAGAAAAATGGTTTTCATTGCCATTTTTAAAAAATGTTGAAAATTTACCCAAAAAAATGTTGTTCCAATATACACACTTTTCGTTTTCGTGTTGTTTTTTCATTTTTTTGGGGGGTTTTTTTGGCTAGAGTTCTCGTTTGAGGTCATAATTCCCATCTGATTGGTAACTTTGTTGAAATTAACTTTAGTAATTGAATTCCCCCAATTAGAATTCACTAGTCCTTATGAGTGTTATATTGATTTGTGTTATTCTTGTTTTCCTTCAGAGCGTGGGTACTCCTTCACTACGTGTCCAAAAGTGTGACATTTTATGTGTAGAAAAGGAATTTTCTAACAGTTTAGGATCTGCCAATGTTTCATTTTCTGGTGTAATTTTCTAGAGTGTTTGCTCGAATTATCTTTAAGAAAACACTCTCTTCCGTTGTACCACTTCACTCTGCTTCAAGCTCCGGCCATCATCCATCTCAAGTTCGAAGCTATCATAAGGCATTTTTTATGGCAAGGAGGAAAGAATGAAAAAAAAAATACAATCTGGTCAAGTGGAGACAAGTTATCCAAGACCAGGAGCACGGAGGAATTAGTGTTCGCTCTCCCAAGCTCCTGAACAAAGCCTTCAAAGGGAAAATTATTTGGAGGCTAATCAGTGGGAATCAGGGTTGGTGGAAAAAATTCATGGAGGTAAAATATCTCAACTCTACCCATCAGCATCTCCTTGGCCATGACATTCCTAATAGACCTTGCTCTAAAATCTGGGCTCTCTGTAAAAAATCCATTCCCTTCTTAGCCCAAAATGTCTCCAAAGTCCCCATGGGGGGTAATACCATCAACATTGGGAAGGACCGAATTATGGGGCAATCTCCCATCATTGACAAGTTTGGCACCCAATGCATCATCTCTCACTTCAACAATATGGGTCTTAGATTCTTAAACCAATTTTCCAAATGGGATGATCAATCCCAAATCTGGACGGGTTGGCATTTTCCCAAAGTCCCAGCCCATCTTAAAGCTGACCTTGACAACCTCCAATCCCACCTCTTTGGTTCAGCTCCTATAAAAAAGACAAAATAGACGAATTTCGATGGGACCCCACCGGCTCAGCCTTCTCCATCAAAGCTGCCTATTAGCACCTCTGCAATGACTACTATTCGGCCCCTATTTGGCCCAATTGGAAAGCAATATGGAAATCGGAAGCAATCCCCAAGATTAAGATCTTCATATGGACTCTCTTGAAAGAAAAAATTCTAACTTCAGAAAATCTCAAGAAAAGAGGTGTGCTCGAGCCATCAATGTGCCCAAATTGTCAAAATGCTGAAGAGACTATTCTCCTTCTCTTCATTGGGTGTCCCTTTGCTGCTCTTTGCTGGGTTGAGCTCATCCCTTCATACCAGCCTTGTTGGGCGCAACATGGCTCCATTGATGAGGTTCTCCACTCCTGGAAAAGCAGCTACCCTTGGGGGAGAAAAAAGAGCAAAATTTCGAAGAGGATCTGGGATACCCTTCCTTATATAGTTTTATGGAACATTTGGCTTACTAGGAACAAGAAGATATTCATAAACAAAGAGCCTTATTTTAGGAAAGTTTGCAGCAAGTCATGGAGCCTCACCTTTGAAACTATCTCTGCCAAGAGCAACAATAGAATTGACTACAGTGAACTCTGTGTTGAGGAAAGGATTTTCCTTGGTGACCTTTGGGACAGAGCTAACAGTATTATGTTGCCTTCCAATCAGCCCTCCAGAACAGACACAAGCTGGAATATTTGTCTCAACGAAGTTGACTTCACTAAGTGGATTAATAGTAGTGCCAAACCCACTCTTTTTTTCGATGCTGCTTCAAAATTGAATCTGGGAATTGCTGGAGCCGGAGGAATCATTAGAAGTGTGAAAGGAACTATTCTCACAACTTTTGAATGGGGCCTTGGCACCCTCTCCAATAATAGAGTGGAGGCCTTCGCCCTCCTCCAAGGTTTGTATCAACTAAATAAACTCAACATTTCAAATGCTATGATTTTTGGTGATTCCTCCATTGTTGTCAACATGATGAAGCATGACTGCCCAATCAAAAACATAGCCCTTCACCAGATGATTAGCAGATGTCACAACCTTTTAGAAGGTATGAAATGCACCTCCTTCTATCATGTTCTTCACAAAAACAACAAGGATGTTGTTTGTCTTGCTAGCAGAGCTTGTGCACAAAATCCGGGGCAATTTTTGTGTAATGATGAACTAAATATCAATCCCTTGCCATGATCTCGCTTCAGTCTATTTTAAGATCTCATGTGATGCCTCATTCTAGGCTTTCTGCACTGCATTGCTTTAATTTTACCTTTAACCTCTGCTTACCCTTGATCTTATCTCTTTGGGTCTCCCCCCGAGCTAGCTCCCTCTTCCTCCGCGGCTCTATTTATCCTTCAGCTCCTTGCTCTATCAGTCATCCCCCGCATTGTAATGGCCTCCCCTATTATGCTCTGACTATTTTATTGGGCTCTCCACTCCCTTCGATGCCCATCTATTTCATCTTTGCTCTATTCTTCTCAGCTTCTTCGACGCTATCTCCTCTGCCTAACTTAGGCGTTACTTCTCCGCCTTCGCATCTGCCGCCTTCTCCCCATACTTCCTATGTCGCATCTGCTTCCCCTCTCACCTGCCTTCCTAATCTGCGCCCTTTTCACCCTTGCCCTTCTCTTCCTTCAACGAACACTACGCCATCCTTCGAATCAGCATTCGCCTTCAGTATGGCTCGCAGTGAAGATTGTTTCCACCGTGCGGATCTTCAAGCTGAGCTTGAACAAATCAGAGCGCACCAAAAAATCCTTGATGCAAAGTTGCAAACAGAGGTAAAAATCCTGGATGAAAAACATGAAGCATATGTTAATGTCTTCCTCCACAGGGTCACCTCGCTTCAAAATTAGTTTAACACTCTCTCCAATCAATGCACTCACGCAGAAGAATCAGTACAAATCCTCAAATTCATGTTGGAGAAGCGTACAGCTCCAAGGTCCAGCTCCAACAACATGAGGGATGTTGGTAATGAAGGCAATCCTGATGTCTCAACAGCGCGCCATATCAGCCATATCAACATTGATTAACTTCCCCTCATCTATTACAAATGTCTTTTAAATATGTTTTTCTGCTATCTCAGTTTGTCTGCATATATGCTTTATCTGTTTTTCAGCTCTTTTCAAAATCTAGGAATAAAGGAAACTTAGCATTTTGTTGTAGCTACTTCCTCCACTGCACTGCGAGCAGTCTAGCATGTAATCTTGGAGCTCTTTCTCCTCTTTTTTGGAACACAAAATAGCAACCGATTATGTTAAAAAAAAAACACTCTCTTCCATATCGATGAAGGGAACTGTACTATTACCAATTTCTACAAATACCACTTTACTCCATAATTCTAATGGTGACCTTGGTAGTAGCCCCTAGATAGGTTGTGGGGTTTTCTTCCTCATTATGGGACTGAAGCAAAAATTCTATCTTCTGAGGACCAAGAAAGTTAACCCTCGTAACTATTTACCTTTCAAACTCATTCTAACATCTAGCCCAAACTCAAATTCAAAACTTTAGTTAAAGCATGGAAAACATGCCTATATCCTAATAGGTCATTCCACACCATATCTATTCACATGAGCAAATATTTCTTAGAAACGACCCCGCCATAAAATCTACTTATTTGTGCTTTCTTGCTCAAAGTAATCACCTCTCTCGTTATAATATCTTGACCTAACACCAATTTCACCTTCTCCCCTTTAACCTCTACACACTTTTTTTCTTTTATAAAACCCCAACCACGCGTTATTTGGGCCTTCCTTCCTCCCACTCTTGAGAGCCTCCAATAAGTTCTTCCAAGGATATATTTCCTAACCCTAAGCCCAAACTGACATATACCTCAATTCATTCGTTTGCATTGGTTTGAGGGACTAACACCTTTTCCACTCTTTGTGATTTGAGATAGATACTCTAGTATGTTGAAATCTCTTTATAAGCACTCAAATGGGAGTTGGGGTTTGCATTCCCTTTGCACATTATATTGTATGCAATGGGCTACTATGTACTTCCATCATCAAAAAATCTGTTATCCTCCTTGATACTTATACCCTTATAGAAACTAGAGAAACCAATAGGATCTAGGTCGCATACTCTAACCCCTACATAAACCTTAAATGTAGAAGCAACATCCTACTTTGACCTCTCCACCAAGTCCATGTCTCTCTCTTATAAATTCCAGTGGGTGAAGAGCTTCATAATTGTTATCATATAATGTTAGAGGATGGCTAGGGTTTAGCAAAGGTGGACGAGTTAGAGGTACCTCACCCTTACCTGAAACCAAAATGGTAGTTTTATTCCATTGAATAAGAAGCTTGACTACAACCTCCTCCTCCTCCAAGTAGTCCACGAGATCCAAGTTCTCCATCTTCAAATAAATTTTACATCCAATATATTTATTTATTAGTCCAAGAGGTTAGCTCAACCAAAGATCACTATAAATTCCATCAGACACTTTGTTAGTTATGTGTTGCTAGGTGCCTGATTTGAATCTCAATGAGTTTTCTAGAAATGCTATCTATGAATGTAAGGAAGCATCCCTTGGAGTTGCATACAATTTTTTCCTAACAAAATATGTATTTCTTATTAACATATTATTTTTAATTTACAACAAACATCCATGTTTCATCAAATAACAATAATAATAATTAATTTATTAATTCAAATGAAAAATTTTAAAATACTTGAAACTTGTTTGGGACCGTGGTTTGCATGGGGGGGTCTGAAAATGTCCATTGTTTATCATTTCTCGTCTTCCGAGGACTCTAGATATCACATAATGCTTGACTTTTTAGGGAGGAACATATAGAGACCTTTCAAACATTTGTTGAGGTCACTTCCCCTTTTTATCACTGTAAAGGTTATTCAAGACAATCAACTCCATGGGTGATTGGGGAGTTTCTGATTGATAAAGTAATAAGGTGGGGTTTCTTTGATTGTGTTTGTTAGGCCTCAAATTAGGTTTGTGGTTTGGGAGGAGCTTTGTGCTTCACAAATGAAAACTACATTGCTTTCAAAGCAAATTTTGGAGGAGGAACAAACAACTCGATGGAGCTCAGATTTTTAGGCCTTGCTGAAGTTAGCTTCAGATTTTGGAATACAAATATTTAGGTTATCGTGGATTTGGCATTGGTGGTGAACTAGATGTAGGGAAAGTAGTCTTTACATTATTTAAATTTGTAGGCAACTAGACCACATCTAAAGGAGGTTGCAAGAACTTATAATTCTTTTTAGATATGCCATATTTTTAGAGAGTTGAACTAGTTGGTTGACTTGCTTGAAAAAGTTGTATTATTGCATTCTTTGGGTTTGGTATTTTATAATATAGTGAAGGACAAAATCCTTGTAGAAAGGCATGAAATATAACTAGTTCATTGTTGTAAAAAAATATCATCTAAAAGGTCCATTAACATAATTTGAAGATATCATGAATCCCACTGAATAATAAAATTAAGTGTGTGTGTGTGTGAAGGTAGATTAAGACTTGTATTAAATTGAAGAAAAAATACATATTGATCCTTTTGTGACTACTAGCCTAGCACTAGGGAAACCAGAGTAGTAGCACATAATGAAAACTTTAGTCCAAGTAAACATTACATCCAATGTCTTGCAACTATGTAAATCCATATCTTAGGAAGTCTACAAATCCATTAACATACTCAATAGATTGTCATGCCCTAAGATTGCAACCATACTGCTTATAGTATGGAGAACAAGAATTATAAGAGAAAATAATTAGTTGGGTGGGAACTCCACATGTATCACATTAGGTACCTTTGTGTTATCCTCAAAATTGGAGAATTCCAAATCAACTATATTCTTGGCTAGTGTTGAGACTTTTCCATTGAAATTCCTTAGTCGCATTTGCACTTCATCAATAATAAATAAGATTTATTATTGTGCTTCTGATCTTTCAAGAATAATTTTACCCATAAGGGTCTTTACTTTCCAGTATAGATCTATCATCTGCATGTTCCTAGTCTACCTAGAATGTTTATTTACCATTTCAAGAATCCATCTACTAATCTCTTCCTCTACTTATGCATATGTAAGGAATCTACAATCTACTCTAGCATCGTGTTCTACATTTTGGATTTCCCTTCTTATTCTTGTTGGAGTATTGGATATACAAGTTGTTGTAGAACTTTAAGCCATATCTTGTGCTCTTCAATAAGGAGGATGCTTATTGCTATGTCATCCTCAATGATTTGCTACCATGCCAACTGTTAACATTGTGCAATGGGGGAGGGGATATTAGGATGAGATATAAGGTGTGGAAGTAAGGAGGGATAGTAGCACTTACCTCTTAGGCAAGGAATACACAACGAGCACAGAGTACCTCGGGAGTAGTGCCAAAAGCTGCAAAATATTTATATAGATAAACTAAGAAACAAAGGGAGGGAAGCGACTTTGTGACTTCTTATAATGATAAACATAAACCATTTATTAGAATCCCTAACTAAGGTTAAGAATATTACTAGCAAACACCAACAAAAGGATAAGTTTTTATCTAACTCCCCTTATGAAACAAAGACAAAGAGAATTATCCAAACTGAGTTATATAAGTTGTGAGATAGAGAATAAAACCAAAAACCAAGAGATAACCTCTCTGAGAAACTTTTAAGGAAGAGGCTCAAATTCCTAAAATAAGATGGTAAATAGAGGGGAGATAAGAGAGACATTATCATAAGCCAAGTGGGTTGCTTGTAGACTCCAAACATACAACAAATTTAAGTTTAAAACTTGTGGAGGAATAAAAGTAATGAGAATAAGCTAGAGAATGTAACCTCAACTACGAATTGGTGTAAAAAAACATAGATTGGGAACGACACTCTCCTTACAATCAATTAGGAGAAGGCTTAAATTGTTTGCACTCAGAGAAACTAAAGGGAAAAAAATATAGGAAAGCCAAGTTTTAGAAGAGTAACAATGAAAAACCATTGAGTGTTCTCTTACCATTATATTTTTTACTTGCCATCTTCCCATATGCATTTTGAATTCTCTGCAATGAGAGCCCGACCATTATGCTTTGAAGCATACACTATGATAATTCACCAAGAGGTCACTAATCCAGTTCTCTAGACAAAAACCAATATTACAATAACCATAAGCTCATGTGCATGATCCTTGTCTTGAGCCCCCTGCCAAGTAAGGTGGATCATTAATCCCCCACTTCAACTGACAATTATCTTCTTTAATGAGCTTTGCCATCATTATGATTGAACACTTGCAGTAAGGAACTAAGTTGAAAACTTGTTATTATTATTTTTTGTAATAATCTTCTATTCGATTAAATCTATAAATTTAACCAGCATAGATCCATCTTAACTCTAGATCTACCAAATTCCTGGAGGGATCAAATCTCTTAAGATACAATCATTTTTTTGAGTTCAATAGTTCGTACTTAAAGAAATTTGATCCCTCTAGACGATTCATAAATTTGGAGTTAAGATGGATCTACATTGGTTCTTTTTACACACACACACACTTTTTTTTTAATTGTATTAAAACCCTCATAACACATATATCTATATACATATTTATTTAACATGTTTTATAATTTACTGTTCTAATTTAATTTTTTAATGTGATATGCAACATAGATTATGCATACATAATACATATATGTATTTAAAGCTTGTGTAGATTTTTACAATTTAACATATTGAGATTTTTTTGAATGGGATTTATGTTCAAACTTTTGAAACGTTTGACGTTTAGAGTGGACACTCCACTTATCATGAAGGACTAAAGCTTGAATAAAGCTTACAAAAAGAGTTTATTATAAATACTATTTGTAACAACCCTCGTGAAAAATCCATGCAATAAAAGTTAATAAAGGCAAAATAATAACCAAGGTCATGGGACACATATTCCAAGTTGAATATTGGGCAAAAACATCCTAGTGGGTGTTCACATGGTTTATTATGGCTATGGAAATTGGCAAAGGAAATGGCTAAGGCTTTGGAAAGGAAAAGTGGTATTTATTGGCATGTATTTATGAAAATAATGGAAATTAGGAGAAAAGGGAGGTGAAAGGTCACAAGTTGCATGTTAGGAAGAAAACGAAGAAAATGGAGGCCTCATTAATAAAAGGCTTCTCAAGATCAGTTCACAGCTTTTACTCAGTGCAATTTTGGAGCTCTCGTTATTCTCTCTCTCTCTCTCTCTCTCTCTCTCTCTCTCTCTCTCTCTCTCTCTCATACTCTTGGATACTTAGATTTTCCTTGGATCACTCTTGGAGGGTGTGGCATACTTGGTAATTTGGAGCAAGAAGGAAAAGGAATAGCAGGATAGCGTAAGAGGACATCGGGATCAACAACTACAATGGGTTTTGATTGCAAGTATCAAGTTACATGTATATTTTCCTTACTAGTTTTGGCATGCATGGTGTATGCATGTGGTTTCTTAGTCATGATATGTCATTGGCATGAAGGATTGTCGGGATTGATAGTGGATTTTCCTAGCCTTGCCATTTTCTGGATAGCCATGGTGTTGTGGGTTCAATTTCATTGCTTGTTTTCTAGTTGGTTCTCATATTCTTTAGCTGTTGGTTTAGTTATTAGTTCCTGGAAGCCTTGGTTGGACAAAAGCTATGGAATCCCCACGAGCAACTGTGGGTTGAGTTACTAGTCCTGGAAACCTTGGTTGGACAAACACTTTGGAAGCCCTAGGTGGGTTGATTTACTAATCTTGGAAGCGTTGGTTAGAAAAACGTTCTGGAAGCCCTATAACAACTAGGGTTGAGTTACTAGTCTTGGAAGCCCTGGTTGGAACAAACACTCGGGAGCCCTGGAACAACTTGGGTAGAGACCACTCTTTGATGGTTATGATGTATGACCGTGAGGTGGAATGATTGGTTGAGAGTTCAAGTAATTTTTCCTTTAGAAGCCCTGATTTGGTTTTATTGGATTTGGTCTATGATATCCCACATTCATGCTTAGAATATGGCACAGAGGTGATTGGTCGAAGAGACATTTGGCTCAACCATGTCTATGGTTGGGTGGAACGTGGAAGTCCCAGACTTGGTTGCATTTTGCTTATGGCAATAAGATTTATTTTCCCCTTGTATTGATGGGTAAATATGCTTGTTATTATATGGCTTATATGGTTGTTATGTGCTTGTGATTTCCCTTGCTTATATGTTGGTTATGACTAATTTTTATAATGGTGATGAAGTATGGCTCTCATTATGTTTTGATTCGTAATTGAATGAACAATGTATCCATGCCTAAATATACTATAATGCAGTTAATGTGATGTAGCAACAATGCTTCTTAACGATTCTCAGATAAGTATGAGACCCCTATGCTCAAATATGTTGTTTAAACTTGTAGATTACATATGCATGACATGTTTGACGAAATGCATGTCATGGCTAGTAGGGGTCCAATGAATTCCTTTTTCGAATATTTGATTTTGCATTATTGTTTCATTTAATGTTTGAGCTTGCCATTAAATTATGGGCAATGACCTAGGCTCTGGGCAAAAAAAAGTGCCTTAAATCCTACGAACGCATGCACAGGTTTGGGAAATTTAGTTCCTAGATGCATGCATGCCTATGTCATGGTAGTGTCCAAAGCCTCCCAGACGCACCCATGCCTATACTATGGCAGCATTCGGTGGTTAAGTGGGTTAAAAACTTAGTGGCACCTAGGGGCTAGTTACCTGAGTGGTTGGGATGGTTCCTGGGAGCCTTGTTGATGATGTGGAAGGTCTATATGATGTGTTTTTGTCGATTCCAATTCCTTAAGGTCACCTCAGAGGTTGAATATGATCATAGTAGCCTCTCGTCACATGTTTACCCCGGTTAGCCAGTTACTTAGGTAGATATGGGAGGAGGGTGTTACACTACTGTTAGTATTAAGTTTTTATATATATCATGGGGAGGGGTTGAGGATGAGAGCCACCTTTAGAGGATTTAAACTATCCAAATGGGCGTCCAAGCTCGACCGAGCTCATACAATCTTGGTGATAACATCCCACTAGTGGGTAGATTGTTCTTCCATCCAACATTTGGGCTAGTCCCAACCTAGGCTCAACCTAACTCGAAAAAGAAAGAAAGGATTACATTTGTATATTTTTATTAACTAAATTTAAATATGAAGTTCAAAAATATTATGGTTATTACATTGAGCGTTGCTTTACAACCCAGTATGAGGGATATGTTTTCACGTAACATTAAGTTTATTGCATCGAGAGACGCTTTACAACCCAATATACGAGATATATTGTCACTTAATGTTACATTTAAAAAAAATAAAATAATACTCACATAAAAAAATAAAAAATAAATAGTATGAGGGAGATCTGTAATCCTTTCACTATTTCATATGGAGTTTGAGAGGTCCAATGTAAAAATAATATTGTTGCGCCAAGAGGCCTTTACAACTTAGTATGGGGGCGATGTTGTAGTGGCGTAAATTTTTGAACCGAGAGGCACTCTCTAGCCTAGTATGGTAGAGATGTTGTAATGTAATGTCCTATTAAACATTTTGACTCAGTAAAAAAAAATATATATATATATAATTATCAATGAAACATTTTGACTTAGTCAAATTACATACATATAAAAATAAAAATAAAATAAAATAAAACATGAAATTAACAATTATAATTATAATTATAATTAATAATTAAGCCAACCCAGATCCATGTTAACTCTGGATCCACCAAGCACCAAGAAGGATCTAATCTCTTGAGATGCAAACCTCTTTTAGAGTGAAAAGAGATTTTAAATCCCTCTCGGTGCTTGGCAGATCTTTTGTTAAGATGGATCTAGGCTAGTCTAAAGCCCAGTATGTGGTATGTAATGTCCCTAACCCTCGACTGAACAACATTACTCAACCAGTACTATATACACCATTAATTTATTTGAAATTGTCTACGAAAGCATACATGCTTAATGCTGCCATAGATTATAACTTGAACCTAATAATTCAATAGTTTTGAATTGTAGTGTTATATGGCATGCAAAACAATATTATTCAACCCATACACATATGAATACATAAATCACATCAAAGCTAAATATTCCTCAACTACATAATAACCAATATCCTTGAGCTAGGGTTTTAACATAAAAACCATTAATTAAACACAACTTGTATATAAACATTTACCCATTATAAGGTTTGATATTTGGTCACAATCATACACATAAAAATACTCATTAAACACATTTATTACGCAAGGGACGCTTATCTGATAACAAATAGCCAACTTGCTACAGGCTCTCCACACTCCTCATAGCCGTAGACCACGTGGTTCATAACCTCAACCACAATTCACCCCTGATTCGGGGCAACAACTCCACATGCAACATTTGTCAGACAATCAACAAACATTTCCCACAACAAGAACCCCGACAACCTTAGTCTCCAACTATAGGTTCACTTTCCCTTCACTGGCACCCAAGTGTCACAACTCGAGTCCCTTGGCAGTGCCCACCTTCTAGGGCGACTTATGGTTCGTCACAATGGTCTCAGTCTATAGCTCCAGGAGCTCTGCTCCTATCCGATGTCCAAATGCCAAACAAACTTACCGAAATAAATCCCTCAGTCGGTGCCAAAGCCCAAACCATGACCCTCTGACTATCTCCAAACCAAGTTCCTCACCAGAACTCCATTGCACTAAGCCATAATCAGGGCCAAGAAACCCTCGAAGTCACTAGGGTTCACCTAGACAAAATGTATTTGTTTTAGTATGGTTAACTGAATAACTGCACCATTAACCAGTCCAGAGTCCACTACGGACTCTCTGCCTACCAGTCACTAGGAATGGATGACAAATTGAAAAATTGTATATATCCCCACTGAATGCCTGAATAAATGCCTTTATAGGCCAAACATTCCCCTTTATTAAAGCATAGCCTTCTGTTACACAGTAATTTGTCACCGTCCCTACCATTCCCCGCCCCGCACAATGGAGGACCTATTTTGTGACCTGTGAACATTGTCATGCCTTGAAATCATCATCAATGCATTCCTCTAAACATGAGCTTCAATTGCCCTAAAGACATCTCCTTGCAAAAAACCATGAAAACATCTCCTTTTGCGTTGGCGCGGGCAAACAATTCATCACTCGTGCCAATGGGGAAAATACTACAAAGAGGCCGCGCCAACTGGCGCTCTGTCCCAGAGCAGCAGTCGCGCCAGCCAATTTAAGGAGTGTTTTTTAAATAAAGATGGCGGAAGTTGTGTTTCAACAAACTCAGAAACCATTGCCTATCTTGAGTTGGGAGGTTTGGCTGCGGGAGTTCCATGGAAAGGAAGTGGTTTGCCACCTCTCATGGAACCTTCCTTGATGATAGGGCCAATCCCACAATAATAGGGATCCCAACTCCCTCCTTCCCCATCTATAAAAGCTTGCCTATTGCCATTGCAAGCTATTCTTGAAGTGCCTAAGCTTTGAATCTCCAAATTCCCAAGAGCCTTTGTGCTGTAAGAGCCCTCTTTCTTCCCTTAAGGCCGACTCAAGTAAGGAGACTATCGTCGAGAGACTCTAGAGAGGTTTGCCCTTTCCCTGGCGAGCTTTGCCAGACGTGAACGACTGGGGACCCATCCGAAGGAGACCGCAGCGTCAGAACATTGGTTGTACTCTCTTTCGATTGTTTATTAATGAATGACTACCGGTTATGGTTCCACTCTGTTTTTCACTTATGTTAATAATGAGTTATATCCTTTCTAACTGATATATAGTTGTGCATTCTGGATTTTATGCTTGTATTCGTGTTGCTCTTTGCATGTGCAGGTGTCCATTCACGGAGATCATGGGGATCGTGATCTGCCAAGGCTGAGGAACGGGAACGTTGTCTCTTCTACGAATTATAGCACTGGACTCCAGGTAGGCCTCCATCATTGGCTTATTTATTCGCAATTAGGAACTTGTGCTGTAGCATTTGATGATTGTTGCTAGACCCCTGCTGGGCTAGTAGGGATCGCCTCTGTCCGTAGAGGAGATTTACCTCCTCAACAATTTGGCGACTCCACTGGGGATTCGTCTAGCTTTCACTGTCTCGTTTTGATTGTTTTATGATTTTCCTTGCTTGGTTAGCCTTCTGGGCTGGGTTATTTTGATTTTTTTTGCTTCTTGGTTTGCTTAGTTTACATTGATCTGCTTCTGGAGCAGTTCTTTTTTAATTTTGGCTGAGAAACTCGACTGGCGCGCTTTTTAGCCCGACAGTCTCGCCAATTGGCGCATGTTGCTTTTGTATTGCCCGCGCCAATTGCTTGCTGGCGCCAGTTGCAGCCTTACAGTCGCACCACTCCTGTAGGGTATTTGAGTTTGCTCAGTTTTGAGCTCTCTAGGTCTGATCATTGTTTTTCTTCTTGATTTTCCGACTACCTGAGTGTGTTGGGGTCCTGTTTGACTGGGAATTTGCCTTCGTCCTTTGGTTGTTTGCTTTTATCTATCGATTTCACGTTTTAAGCCCTAAGGCATCTAGTGGCTTTGTGTATCGAGCCCTCCTTGGGAGTTTTGGTGTTTCGTTTATCCAATCAACTCTCTGATTGCTCCTCCGCATCCTCTTAGTAGTTCTTCACTGTTTTGTTGCGATTTTTGGGTGATTGCTCGTTTCTTCATTCAAATTTCGTGGCCTAGATCACACGGTCCATTGGAGCCTTTGAGTCTTTTTCTTGGTTTTGAGAGACTTTGGTCGATTTGAGATCTGATTGTTTGTGTCATTGAGTGAAATTTGTTCGTTTTTCTCTCTCAATATCGTTTCTCAAGTTGCTTCTCTTTTATTTTCAGTTTGTTTAGTGCTTCTAGCTATCAAACATTGAAAATTACAACAACAAAAAAATCTCTTTTGCTTTTGGTTGATTAGTGTAAATTGAAATTTTTCGATTTTACTAGTAATTAGTGAATGGAATGGAAAACTTTCGATTTCATTAGTTGCATTAGAGATATCATTGTTTGTCTTCCGATCGTTTTGTTTGTGTAAAAACTCTCAACTCTTCTGTAGCTAGTTTTCATCGAACGAAATGGTCTACTGTGGCATGTAGCTTTGCATTTAGGAGTTTTTGAAACAACACATTCGTTAGGGCCTAAAAACTGAAACCTAATTGAAGATCAACTTTAAAATCTATTCAATTAACCTAAGGCAGCATTGAAATCTAACGAAACATATCTAGAGGTCTAGGCTAGAGATGTGTTCCGGCGTCTTTAAACCTAGTAGCTGTCGTTCGCCTTTTGGCTTTAGACAGTGCTAGCACGGACTTGTGCTCCCCGTACCATCGCATATATAAAGGGAGACCCCTACAGGTTTTCAATCCTTTATCCACAGGAAGCCGAGTCTACCGCCCTATACCCGTGATACACCGAACACAGCATTCGGGGAGATTTCCTGCACGTACGGAAAGTCCTTGGTTGATTTCTTTTTCATTATTAAAACCAAGGTGTATATTGCAGTTCACGGTTATTTGGTACACCCTTTGTGCCTAGTATTCTTGAGCAGTCATTTGGTCTTTTCTGACTCCCTAAATTTGAAAAGACCGTCAAGCGCTTGTCCTTTCACGCTTGTGTCAAATCTGAAAGAGATAGAGTCATCTTTTATCGTTTCTCGACTCTTAAAACATGAAACGGTGAAGTTTCTTATTTTTCAATGTGGTAAAAATTAATCACCCACGATTATACGCCCTGTTAGATATTGCTTGTTGACCGTCTGATCGTGTGTCTTGACTCTTTTTCAACCCGTGTGTGTGTTTGCTTCTTTTTCTCTGGTCGTTTGCCACAGTGGCGAAACCTTCGGTTTCGTCTACTGGTAGTCCTTACACGGACGATTCTTCAGAGGCTTCCCAATCCTCTGCTAAACCGCAGCAGCCTATTGTTTCCGAGTTTCCTGACGGGGGACCGATTCTTGCTGAGCAACCCTTTGGAGGACCAGTTGAGTTCAATTGGCCCTTTTCGGACCCTATGTCTGAATTGAGATTAGGAGTTGATTTCCTTTCTCTTACATCGGGTTCGCCTTTTGTTGATGTTGTATTTCCTCCTAGTCCTCGCCGTCTCTTGCGAGATTTAACGGCAGGATCAACCATGAGTGATTCTGGTGAGGAAATCCCAACGTCTGGTGAAGACTATCAGCTCTTCCCATGAAGATTGTTTCAGGGAGACAACTCTGAGCTGGCTGACATGTCAACAGCCAGTCCTTCTTTACCACAGGGATACAGATATTTGGGTCATATCATTTCCGTCGTAGCCTCTATGGGAGTGTCAGCTCCTTCTCCGAGGCCAGCTGCTACTACGCCCGGGGTGTCTCCTCAGACGCCCGTTACTTCTGTTCCCGTCCGGCCCACTGTCTATGTGGCCGCATCTTCTCCTGTTGTCACAGCATCCGCTGCAAGGGCTGTGCCAACTCCTGAAGATGTTTATCTAGCGACTGTTATACCGGAGAACATCTCTCCGAAGGAGTATCGGTTGTCTTTGCAACAGCCGAACGCCGAGGTTGGACCATCCTCCCAAGATCCTAACCGCTATTACTTTTCGCACTATGCACAGGATGGTACTCCCGTATATGCTTTCCCAGGTCAGTATGATGAGCACGGGGAGATTTTACGTCTACCCGCTCCTGAGGCTTACCTCTATGCTCAAGGTTTACCGTATAACCAGGCTTATAACCCGCAAGGACAGCTATTCCAAGGCCAACCTGCGAGCCAACCTGGCTATCTTTATGATCCACAGGGGCAGCCCATGTAAGGCTATCATGTCGGCCAATAAGGGCCATCGTACGGTCCGCAAGGATAGTATTATAGCCCTACCGATCAACCTGTTCAGCCTCAGCCGGGGTATCAACCAGGACCGGTCTATGGTCATGGGGGGCAAATCCAGCCTTCTTTACCGATGCAACCGCAGTATCCTGTTGTTTCTAACGTTGCATATCAACCGGGACCATCCTATGGTTCTGCTTCGGGTCAAACCGGTTTTCAGCAAACACCTGGCCCTGTTCCACCACCAGGCTAACCGGCCCATCCGGTACAACCTGGTGTTCTGCCTCCAGGCCAACTGGCCCATCGGTACAACCTGGGGCTCATTCACAACCAGGTCAACCTGCTCAACCGGCGCCACCTGTTTATCCGGTTCAACCTGTTCATTCAAGGCAGCCCTCTCAGTCGGGTCAACCTGTTCATTCAGGGCAGCCCTCTCAGTCGGGTCAACCTGTTCATTCAGGGCAGCTCGCTCATTCTATTAACCTTGCTCAGCAGCCGACTCATTCAATGCCGCAGCCAAATAAACAGCTGCGCCCTACTTATCAGGCTCCGCAGGGTTCCACTTTTCAGCAGCCTACTCATCCTCAGGGTGGTTATTATCCTCATGGTCAATCTCAACTGAATTATAACCACCCCATAGGCTCTCAGTATTATCCTCCTCCACCCGGTTTTACCTATACTCAGCAGCCAAATCCAAACGTTGCTTACACCAGGACGACATATAATCAGGGTCCGTACCCTGGTTATCAGGCCCCACACTCTGGTTACCAGCATCCAAATCAGTCTGGTTATATGACCTACACCCCCTACGGTCAGAATCCTAAGGGACATAACCCATGGGGGCAAGGATATTCACAACCATTGTGGAGTACAAGTAACGGTCCTCAGCCTGGGTCCGGCATACCGGTCAATCTGCCATTGCCGTTCCTGGCCACCTTGGAGTTGCCGGATGTTTCAAAGTTGACCAATGATCCGATTTTACATAATCCATATTGGCCTCCGGTTCCCACCAAGATACCAGGTGATTGCCCCAAGTTTGAGGGAAAAGCTGGAGAGGACCCCCAGGCGCATGTGATGACGTATCATCTTTGGTGTTCATCTAACTCTTGGGTCGACGATTCGATTCGCCTGCGCCTCTTTCAGCTTACCTTAACTGGAGCTGCTGCTAAGTGGTACATAGAGTTATCCCGCGGAATTTTCCAAGATTTCAATTCTTTAGCCATGGATTTCCTCGCACACTTTCAGTTACCGGTTTGTTATGAAGCCGGGACGCACCTCCTGACTTCTCTGAAGCAGGATAAAGCCACTCACATCTCCGATCACATTCATGAGTGGCGGCGCTGTCGTAGACTGATCAAGTTTCACATACCTAATCAGTTACTAACTCACTGGTTTACCACCTCCTTTGTGAATAAAATCGCTCAGGATATTGCGATGGGAGCATGTGTGACGGAGGAACAAGCCATTGCGCGTGCCCAATATCTGGATCTTATATATTCTCAGTCCGGCATGCTTTATGATATCTTGCCTCATGCCCCGCGGTCCGGAACCTCTAAGGCTCCGCCTACCCCCGCGGTAGATGGTGTCATTGGTTCTGTCTCTCAGAATTCGAAGAAATCTTCGAATGGGAAGAAGAAGTCTAATTCTTCCAACAATGCTCCTGCTAATCCCGCCCCGTCCGATTCTGGTAAAACTGCGGAAGTGAATGCCGTCCAGGCCAATCCTATAGAGAAAAATTCCAAGGGGAAGAAGAAGGGAAAAGGCAAATCTAAATCTGATGCCCCAAAGCCAGAATCTAAATCTCGCACTGAGGATGGCTCTCAACGTAAACCGAAGTACCCTTGCCTCATTTGTGAAGGGGACCATTATACTAAGGATTGTCCACGACGATCCGAGGTTAGTCAACTTCTCAAGGGCCCTAAAGGGACTCTGACTGTTCTAAAAGAGCCATTCCCATCTCAGCAGACCCAGATGGTCGAACAACCGTCACCATCTGCACCATTTGGGTCCCAAGTTTTCATGATGAAGAGTGTTGCACCTATCTCTGTCGCTACGCGGTCGAAGGATTACAACGAATCGCAGCAGGCACCCGGGAAGGCAGTTGCGGATGGACCGCCTCCCCTACCTGCCTCCGGTTCATTGGAAATCGAGAAGCCTACTCCTGAACCCATTGTGAAACCACCTTCTAAAGGTGTCCTTCGAAGATCTTCTTATAATCCGAATGCTCGTGCCGCTCAACATTACAGCATTGTTGAGGATTTGGCACAGGCACCGTCTGCTATGTCTGCGCTAGAAGTTCTTCAAAGTTGTCCTTCGCAACGGAAGGCTTTACTGTCTGCGATCGGGGGCATTGATCCCGCCGACTCGAGTCTTCTCACCTTCGATTTAGAGAATTTCACTCCCCGGCTTCCACATCAAATCGCTCTTATTATTCAAGTCGAGATTAACGGTCTGAACATTCATAGGGCCATCGTGGATGAAGGTGCATCTACCTGCGTTATGTCCTCCGCTTGCTGGAAGGCCATCGGCTCTCCGGCCCTTTCGTCATCTCCCAATGCCCTTGAGGCATTTGATGGTCGGGAATCCAAACCCCTGGGTGTTCTCGAGAGTCTAGCGATCACATTACAGGGGAAGACTGTCAACGTGGAAGTAGAAGTGGTTGACGCTAAACTCAACTAAAATATACTTCTTGGCCACAGCTGGACTCATGCCATGCTCTGCGTGCCATCCACCGTCTTTCGATTTCTTAAGTTCCCTCACGAGGGAAAAATTGTCACGGTGGATCAGTTGTCATTTTTCACCTCTACCTCTGAGAACAACGTGCCATACGTGGATCAGATTCTGAATCCCCCCGACAGTGTGGGACCTGGTCTCTTCAAAGACCTGGTCCTCATGGGTATTTTTCCCGCACCGCCACCGCACACCGCTCAAGTCAACATGATGTCCAGTTCCGATGACCCCTGGCTTATTCCTACGCCTGAGCAGGTGTTTGAGTTTGGAGAATCAATGCCCTTGACTCCAGTAGAGATCAGCTACTGTGAAATTGTTGCCGCATCTGATCCTCCACCTCCTCAGCATGCTCCTTTGAGCATGGCTCTCGACGTCTACTCTCAATCCCCCTGGCTTGGTCAGGCTGATTCACCTGATCCTCTCAAAGAGACTTTTCCTTCCGATGAGGCTATCATTGAAACTATGTCTCTTGAGGAGCTTCCTTGGGGCGATGGACATCATCGCTCCTCTTTTATGCCTAGCTTGGGGGCAATGACTGACTGTCTGGAGCGTTATGCTACTCAGGTTCCTACCCCTCCTCTTCAAACGCCCATTTTGACGCACGAGGTTTTTTCAGAGGGTAACCTAAGTAACATTACTCAAACCATCCCGATCAACATCTCCGTTAAACAGGGGATCATTGAGAATATTCATGTGGGTGTGACTTGTTCTCCCGATGAGATTCAAGTCTATACTGAGCTTTTTAAGGAGTTCAGAGATGTTTTCACGTGGTCCTACGAGGAAATGCCAGGGATTGATCCCAGTATCGTAGTGCATGAGATTCCAACCTATCCAGGTGCGAAGCCCGTGCGCCAACGCTTATGCCCCTTGCATCCTCGGAAAGTCGCCGCCATCAAGGCAGAAGTTGAAAAACTTCTGAACGCGGGCTTTATTTATCCCATCCCCTTCACAGAATGGGTGTCTAACATTGTCCCTGTCGATAAAAAGCAGGGTACGATTAGAGTCTGTGTTGATTATCGCGACATCAATCGCGCCTGTCCAAAGGATAATTATCCCACTCCGTGACCAGATCATCGACGAATGTGCCGGAAGTGAGATCTATTCCTTAATGGACGGTTTCTCAGGATATAATCAGATCAATATTTCACCTGAGGATCAACACAAGACCACATTCATCTGTCTGTGGGGTACTTTCGCGTATAAGAAACTCCCGTTCGGCTTGAAGAATGCTGGAGCCACTTTTCAGCGTGCGATGTCCTACGCTTTTCATGACATTCGCTATATCATTCAGCCTTATCTGGACTACTTTCTAGCCCATTCGGCTAAGCGAGAGGACCATCCTGAGCATCTCCGCTAGATCTTTCTTTGTTGCAGGCGCTACAACATCAGGCTCAATCCTCATAAATGTGTCTTCTGTGTTGATTCTGGCCGTCTTTTAGGATTCATAGTCTCGAAAGACGGAATTCGCCTTGACCCTTTAAAGGTCGATGCCATCATAAATCTCCCATCACCCTCCTCCCTATATCAGTTACAGAGCCTGCAAGGGAAAGCAAACTTTCTTCAACGCTTTATCCCGAATTATGCCGAGGTGGCCAAAGGATTCACTCGTTTATTAAAGCAGAACGTTCCCTTCCATTGGGACAAAATCGCTCAGCAATCCTTTGAGAAGCTGAAGACGTTGCTTGTCAATGCTCCGTTGCTTTGTCCTCCGGACAACCACCGCGACTTCACTTTATATCTTGTCGCCGCATTTAGCACCATAGCCATGGTCTTGGTGCAGGATGACGATGACGGTGATGAACATGTTTTTTATTATCTGTCACGGAACCTTCTCGACCCAGAAACGCGTTATGCTCATGTCGAGAAGTTGGCATTAGCAGCAGTACACGCTGTACAGCACTTTCGCCATTACATCCTTTTGCGTACGATAACAGTGGTTTCAGACTGAAACCCTATGACGTATATTCTTTCTAGACAATTACTGGGGGGGCAAGTAATCCAAATGGATTGTGATCCTGCAGGAGTTTGACTTAGATTTCACTACCGCTAAGTCAACTAAATCACTGGTCTTCGCGGATCTGATATGCTCTCTCCCTACAGACTCTGCTCCCTCACACTCTGAAGACCATATACCAGACGAAACGCTTTTCCTCATCAGTACTCGTGACCCTTGGTACGGTGACATAATAGTGTATCTTCAGACCTCGACATTTCGGTCTAAGTTGGATAAAGCTGCCCGCCGTCGGATTCGGCACCAGTCCCAACCCTACCGTATAGTAGGAGATACCTTATACCGCATTGGAGTAGATTCGGTGCTCCGGTGATGCCTAACCTTGGAAGAGGCTGAAAAGGTCCTAAATGACTGCCACAGTGGCGCCTGTGGTGGACATATGTCCGGGTATGCTACTGCCCAGAAGATTCTGCGAGCAGGTTATTTCTGGCCTTCCATATTCAAAGACTATATCACTGCAGTCCGTAAAAGTCATGCGTGCCAGATATTTCAGCGCAAGATGCGCGCGCCGCCTTTACCATTGCATCCTGTTATTACCGTCGGCCCTTTTGCGAAATGGGGCATGGATTTTATGACGTGTAACCCTCACTCGGCCGGGGGGCATGCGTATATAATTGTCGCCGTCGACTACTTCACCAAGTGGGCCGAGGCGATGCCTACACTAGCTGCTGACGGTAAAACGGCTGCTCAATTTATATTCAACCACGTTATTGCACGGTTCGGGGTTCCTCAAGCCATCGTCACTGATCACGGTACTCATTTCCGAGATTATATGATGGCGGAGCCGACTTCAAAGTTGGGCTTGCATCACGACAGCTCAACACCATATTACCCTCAGGCGAATGGTCAGGTTGAAGCAGTGAACAAGGTTTTGGTCACTATGCTTCAGTGAACAGTTGGTATTCACAAATCCAATTGGCATCTCCAACTATTCTCAGCTCTCTGGACATACCGAACATTTGCAAAGAGTGCAACTGGGTTCACACCATTTCAATTGGTGTATGGTCTGGAAGCAACTCTTCCGGTTGAATGCGAGATTCCTTCGTTGAAATTAGCTGTGGAACTTTTACCTAATACTTCTGCTGAAGAAGAACGTCTTCTGTATCTGGAACGGTTAGATGAAACCCGTCGTCTGGCTGCTTTGGTTATCGAAGCACAAAAGAAGAGGGTCAAAACTCATTTTGATCAATCTGTTTCTCCTCATTCCTTTATCGAAGGAGACCTCGTCCTCATGTACGATCAAGCACATGACAAGCTTGGAGCCGGTAAGTTCCAGCGTATGTGGCATGGGCCCTATATAGTAAAACGCGTTTTGAAAAACGGGGCCTACGAGCTTATAGATTATGAAGGAGTTCCACTGGTGCAGCCCAGAAATGGGTTGTACCTCAAAAAGTACTATGCCTGAAGTGATTTCGGGGTGTGGTGTGTGTACATAGGTGTGTGATTTTCATTTGTGTGCATGTATAGTGTAGTGTGCCTTGTAAACATCTTTCTGCTGATCGGGTCTTCCTGGTTGTGCAGATGTCTATTCATCCATTTGTTGGTTTCGCGGATGGTGCCTCCCGCAGTACCAGGAATCTGTCTTCAGCAGCCTGGGTAATCTATGATCCTGCTGGTGAGTTGGTCAACCTGCAAGGAGTGTGTCTAGGACATACCACGAACAACATCGCGGAATATAGTGCTGTGTTAGAATTATTAACCGAGGCAGTAAACCTTGGTATCCGTGAATTGCTCGTGTATCTAGATTCACAGCTTGTGGTGTTACAACTGAACGGACACTATTCGGTAAGAAACCCGTCCATCTTACGTCTGTATTTGCGTATTCGATTACTGGAAAGGAATTTTGACTACATTACATATCATCATATACCCAGGAATTTGAATACATTAACAGATGCAGTAGCAAATTTGGTATTAGACATACATTTGCGCAATTTATAAATCATCATCACATGTAAAGAAAGATCCATCCAGAAATAGATATGCATATATATATAGATATCGAAATGTTTACATAGAGTGTGTCACATAAAGTCAAAATATACATAATCGTCTTAAGTACATCCGGAGACGATACGTCTCTCAAAAATAGGTGTGGTATAATCCCTAAAAGCTAATCCGCATGGTGCTCATGATAGCATGTAACTGCACGCACTAAGCGTCTCAGGATTCGGTGGATCCCACTTGGAACTCCCACCGTATGACGCTGGTACGCCATCGGTACGTCCGCCAGCCGAGCATAGTCCGGGATCCCTTGGGCAACGCCCTCGAGATTCTGGATCAACTCCTCTCCTCCTATGCCCTCTCCCTGAGGATCAGGGGCGAGATGAGTCCTCCGTGAGATTGGAGACATCCCAGCTGGTCTCTCAGGTCCCACATCTGCATCCATATATAAAATGTGTTAGGACGAATGTGTATTAACAAAAAAACATAAAACATAAAAATCAAAAACATGAGGTCTTACCCAACTCCTCGTCCCAGTCATCTCCTTCTGGCAGTGGGAGATCTGGGTCTCCGGTGAAGTCAGTTCCTGCATATGGCCAGTCCTCCACTACAATCAACTGGCGTCGTAACCACCTAAAGAACTCCGGCCTCCAAGACATTTGTTGGCCGCCTCCAGCTCTGGGCATCAGTGCTGCCCAACGAGCCATTCTTGGCTCTCGTGGTATCAGATCTGCTACTATGGCCCCTTGACCCTGGAAGATTGGTAAGCGTTCCAGAATGAACGATACCAGGATGGAACCATAGCCAAACTGTTTCAGTTTAGCTTGCTTGCATTTTGTGAGCTGTCTCTTCATGTTTATTGTTACTGTTGTTGCCCAGTCAAACAATAAGGGACTCATGCATTCTGAGGCCAGCAGGAGTTGGGCCTTTCAGGGCTCAGTGTAGGTACCGCGATCCCCGGCAGCCACGTGATGGTGCTGTAGGATATCCACCTTTTTGCTCCCTGATCCCATTTGTGCTCCTTGGCACACTCGTGCCATCACTTCTTCCATATTCTCGCCAGATGGTCTGCTCCCAGTCAGGATGGGTACCGGACCTCTGCGAGACAATTCGATTATGAAATACACATCAGAAACCTCCAGCTCCAATACCTGGTCTCGCAACATGAACGCTTGTTCATGTTCGTCCCAAATACTGATCAGATACTGGAGGAGCTTGGGCTGAGCTCGTAGACAGGGTGTAAGGAAGAACTTCTTTAGCCCACAGTTTCTGAGGGCATTCATGCAAGCCTCACTTTCTATGGCCTGTTCATCCTCTTCCCCATGCTCTCGTTCTTTCCACTCAATCACCATTTTGCTTGATTTCCTGCATCCACATGGTCATTAACCCTTGATTAGATCCCTGGTAGGCTTCAAATTTCATTTAAAATGATTAATATTTCGGATTTTTAGGCGGAATTTTAGGTTCGGCCGCTAGCGCGGCTGTTTTGTGAACAGTCGCGCCACGTGGCGCGAGCCCTTTGCATAAAATAGCCCATTGGCGCGGGTTCGTGCTCGATACCCGCGCCAATGAGCGCGGACCTAAAAATTCAAAGAGTGGCCACAAAGGGATGATACATAAGGGAAAACTATTAAAAATTGGATTGAAACGAAGCACAGGGAAGCGCCTCTTACCTGTAGCAGACGAGAATCTGAATGGTCAACCGGATCTGTCGCAATCGCCGTCAGAAGTTTGCACTCCAAATGGACCACTGCTGCTTTTTACCAAGGTAAATAGTAAATGTAATTTTATTTTTACCATTTTGGCATATTTATAACTTTTTCGACATAAGATGAGTTTTAAAAGTTATTTTTATCGAATATTTTAATATGTTATGTCGAAAATGGGTTTTACGCTTGCTTGGTATGTGCAGCAGCAGGTTTTTGCGACTTTAACGATGGAAACGAGTTGTATTTTATACTTTTTCGGACTCGGTAAATACACGAAAAAGTCACTTTGGATTCATATTTCAGCCCTTTTCTGACTCTCTAAACATGAAAAGATTGCCGAGGCCCTTGTCGTTTCGATCTCGTTAAAATGGACATGAATCGACATCTACCCAGTATACGTTTACCCCTTTTTCGGGCTGGGATGGATTGATTACGAAAAAGGAATACCCTAGCCTATCGCGACTAGGAGGTTTTCTCGGATATTGTTTTCTACCTTTTTGGATCTGAGGAACTATTTACAAAAAGGGACCTGTGGAGTTTACTTTTCTGCTGTCTTTTCAAACTCTCTAAACATGAAAAGACGCCGAGTTCTCCCTTTTTCAGACTCGTTAAACCCTGATGACATTGGATCCAGTCGAAATGACGTTCTCCGAGTTCCTCCTTCCTAGGACTCGTTAAATGCACTAGGATGGATTCGCCCGAAGGGCGGACTTATATTACAAGCATATGTTATCCCCTTCAATCTTGTTATCAAAAATAATTGGGGTACTCACCAGAAATGGCGGAGGAAAAAATGGAACCATCGTCGTTGTCGTCGGCAGTACGTCGCTCTTGAACATGGCACTTGTCTGCATTCGTGTCGGGTTGGGGACATCTCATCTCGTTTCTTCACTTTGCCTCCATGGGTTTGGATAATCCCTTTTGACCTCTCATCTGCTCATTGCCTCGTCACCATGACCTCTGATCCCTTGATATCAAATACTACCAAGTCCACTGTCATGTCATTTATATGTTCAAGAAAAGTTGGCCTCTGCGAATATCAACCTTCCTCTGATTCTCATACGATCCTAATTCACAACAAAACATCATGTTCCTTTGTCTCGTGTCGATGATGTGGGAAACATTATGGCCCACCTTCGATCAAGGTCACTTCCTGTCGACTTCAGCTCATTATCCAGGAAATTGATCTAGAGACTCTTTTATGGTACCTTGGAGCCTGCATGCCTCAATGGCAGGTTCGTCGCATTCGACGTGGGGTTTTCATTATTGGCCTCTGATCGAGTGATTCTACGGGTGTTCGACACCAGCTCATTGATTTGCACGCCGTAGATTGTACCTGTAGTAACTTGAGGGCCATTGTCATTATTGGTGGTTCCTCTCGCGTCTGTTAACAACTCTCATCCTTGGCTGGTAATCAGACGATGTTCTTGCATGTTCGACTTCAGCTCACATATTTGCATGCTTGAACTTGTACTTTGTTTGGGTCGAGATGGAGTGCAAGACCCTGGATTGTGTCTGTTGTAATCCAGGTTGCGATTGTGGATTATTATCATTATGTACATGACTCACTGATTGGATGGCTGCAACCATACCTGAGTCTATTTATTTGATCCTCGCTGGATGGCTACGCCCATACTCTGGATCCAGATTATAGTGTACTCTGTTTCAGATGGTTGCGCCCATACAGCATATACATCATGTACTTGAGATATCAGTTGTATTTTTCTACGCAGGTTTTCCGACGGTGGGGCTTCAGTTGAACATGTTCTCGTAAAGCATTTCACCCCTCTCTCTCTCGGGCCTCATACTTTAGGGGGCATCTGTTACACAGTAATTTGTCACCATCCCTACCATTCCCCGTCCCACACAATGGAGGACCCATTTTGTGACCTGTGAACATTTTCATGCCTTGAAATCATCATCAATGCATTCCTCTAAGCATGAGCTTCAATTGCCCTAAAGACATCTCCTTGCAAAAAATCATGAAAACATCTCCTTTTGCATTGGCGTGGGCAGACAGTTCATCACTCGCGCCAATGGGGAAAATCCTACAAAGAGGCCACGCCAACTGGCGATCTGTCCCAGAGCAGCAGTCACGCTAGCCAATTTAAGGAGTGTATTTTAAATAAAGATGGCGGAAGTTGTGTTTCAACAAACTCAGAAACCATTGCCTATCTTGAGTTGGGAGGTTTGGTTGCGGAAGTTCCATGGAAGGGAAGTGGTTTGCCACCTCCCATGGAACCTTCCTTAATGATAGGGCCAATCCCACAATAATAGGGATCCCAACTCCCTCCTTCCCCATCTATAAAAGCTTGCCCATTGCCATTGCAAGCTAGTCTTGAAGTGCCTAAGCTTTGAATATCCAAATTCCCAAGAGCCTTTGTGCTGTAAGAGCCCTCTTTCTTCCCTTAAGGCCGACTCAAGTAAGGAGACTATCGTCGAGAGACTCTAGAGAGGTTTTCCCTTTCCCTGGCGAAATTTGCGAGACGTGAACGACTGGGGACCCTTCCGAAGGAGACCGCGGCATCAAAACATTGGTTGTACTCTCTTTCGATTGTTATTTAATGAATGATTACGGTTATGGTTCCACTATGTTTTCACTTATGTTAATAATGAGTTATATCCTTTCTGACTGATATATAGTTGCATATTCTGGATTTTATGCTTGTATTCGTGTTGTTTCTTGCATGTGCAGGTGTCCATCCGCGGAGATCGTGGGAGGATTGTGATCTGCCGAGGCTGAGGAACAGGAATGCTATCTTCTACGGATCATAGCATTGGATTCCAGGTAGGCCTCCATCTTTGGTCTTTTATTCGTAACTAGGAACTTGCGCTGTAACATTTGATGATTGTTGCTAGACCTCTGCTGCGCTAGTAGGGATTGCCTCTTTCCGCAGAGGGGATTTACCTCCTCAACACTTTTTCAATCTGCCCATGGTAACCCTACAGCTTTTGGAAAAAACAAAGGCATCCCGCATTGGAAAATGATTGAATGAAAGTAGGGTCTTCCTCCAATAGCTTCATGTCCACAAGTTCATAGCGTATAACTGAGCCTCCTTTATACTCTTTTTTCTTTGTCATGGCTTCAACGCATTGTGATCTCCTTCTTGACACCTGCAATTCCTCCTAAAGACAGCTAGACCTTCTCTTGACACCAAAAAACCTTTCTATGATAACAAGAACAACTCAAATGAAAACAAGACCAACGTAAAATGGAATACAAACGATGGAGAATGAGCCTAAACGATGTGAATTCTTTAGGGATAATGGATAAAATTAGAATCTAACATAATTTTATGACACATCGTGACTCTTGACCTTTATCCTTTAGAAATTTTATCGTTACCAATATCAGCGTACTTTCCTTGTGGAACAGTTGTTCAAAGAGACAGATTTCCTATGGAAGTGTTAAGAACTTCTGTAGAAAACCCTTGGTTTCCCTAACTGGAGTTGCGATGAATTTCTGCAAAACTGTCTAAATGCCAATCATGACCAAATATGCTCGACACACATGGAATTTTGTATTTTAACCCTTATGATTGACCCCATTTAAATTCAAACTGACCCTACATAATGACAAGATGACCAAATGACACTTTGTACATGAAATTTTATTTTGATAAAATTTAAAGCCTAGCTAATTTGACCAATTGACTCAAAAACTATTTCTAAGTGTTCTCATGGATAATAGTGGCTCCAATGGGGATGCTGCACCCCTGTGGTGTAGCAAACAACCAGCAGACCAGTTGCCTTATTGAAAACCAAAAATTTAAACTTGATGATATCATCTCCAAATTCTTATAGCCTTCACTTAGGGCCCAAAACTGTCGAAGATATCATCCACACCTGCAAATGGGAAATGAAAAATGGAATATATAAAATGGTGTTTCTTCCAGCTGAATGAATCAAGAGGAATAATGCTTGAGAAACCTGCCATTGATAGGTCCTCCTTTACACAATTGACCATCCGTCTCTTGCAGTATAAATGTATTATTTCCATGGTAGGCTGATATCTTATATGGCCCTTTCCAAAGGTTCTCAAACTTTCCATGTTTTCCTTTGTCTTCTATCTTAGCCTCCCACTTCAAACCACATCTAGAATATTGAAATTTTCTTCTTTTGTATTTTTTTCAAATGTCCTTTTAATTTTGTTTTGATATTGTTGATAGTTGTTGTAAAATTATTATCTTTTTTCCTTCAAATAAATCATCTGATTGATCCTCCTTTGAATTGCATTTAGTTCTTCCTCCAGTATTTGTAACAATATCATCATTGGAACTCCAAGAAAACTAGGAAACACAGCTTCAATCCCATAAACCAACTCATTAGGATAATCGCCTATAAATCTTTTTGTACAAATTCTTCCAACCCATAAAGAAAATTCAAGTTTCAAGTTCCATGACCTCTTATTTTCCTACAAAATTCTCTTGATAATTATGACTAGGATTTTGTTTGATGACTCATCCAAGAGATTACCTTGACGGTAATAGGTTGTAGACTAGCCAAGGGTGATATTATACTCATTATATAAATTCTCCATATTCTTTGATTTGAAGGCCTGATCATTTTCAGTGATGATTTTCATTGGACAACCAAATCTAGATAAGATGATTTTTTTCCAAAAATTGTATTATTACTGAATATGTGGCTTGTCTTGTAGGAATTGCTTCAATCCAATTTGTACAATAATCAATGGAAGTTATGATCCACTGATGCTAGCTTGAAGATGCAGGATGTATCTCCCCAATAAAATCCAACCCCCACCATTGGAAAGGAGCTTCTACAAAAATGGGTTTCAAAGGTAATGGGAGCAACTTTCACTTTCCATCAAATGTTTGACATTCATGAAAAGCATCAATATTCTTATACACATATTTGAACATTGAAGTCCAGTAAAAGCCTACTCTGAGTATTTTATTCATTGTTTCTTTCCAGTAATGATGACTTAAGAAGTATTCCACCTGTATCTTTCCAATACAAACATTTGTTCAAAATATTGTACCTCACTAATTTCAACTTGAAAAACCTGGCTTTTGATTTTTTTAATTTAGGAGGATCTCTATGATGTTGTAGAACAAAAATTACATCTGTATACCATTCTGACATAGTGGAATTTTCTTCAGCAGGGATCAGCTCTTCATCTACAATCACATCTGAATTTTTTGCTATTAAATTAATGTCTATACAGTCAAATTTGATTGACTTGTAATATTTTCCAGTCCTTTACCTTTAACCAATTTTGTAGGTCTGATCTCCAAATCATATTCCAACAAAGTGGCAATCCACTTACTCCTCTTACCATCTAGATCAGCTTGGGTTAATATATATTTTATTGCAACATTAGGTACAAAAGAAACAATATGTGAATGGATGACATATACCCTGAAATATTTAAGTGTCTTCACCAAAGCATAAGCTTTCTTCTCCATAATGTCATATTTCAATTCAGAATTCCCAAGTGTCCTACTAAAAAATGAGATAGGATCTTCATTGCCTTGTTGTTTTCTCTATTACAATACTCCTGCAATGGCTTGTTTTGAAGAAAATGTAAAAACCAGAAATTCTCTTGAAAAATCAAGGTTTATGAGTACTAGAGCTTGAGTAAGAGATTTCTTCATTTCTTCAAAATAATGTTTAGCCTCTATTTTCCACTTAATATCACAATCTTTCTTAATCATCTTTCTAATAT